>CAMOHE010015089.1:1098-24719 GCA_946598075.1 Artocarpus hirsutus
TGCGACTGGGGCATATGAGTGAGCTTGGGATGGCAGAGTTAAGTAAGCGAGGGCTTCTTAATGGAGTTCTGTGAGCACTGTGTAGTTGGAAAACAAAGGAGAGTCAAATTTGGCAAAGGCATTCACAACACAAAAGATATTTTGGAGTATGTTAATTCTAATCTTTCAGGACCATCTACTGTTCCTTCTCATGGTGATGCTAGTTATATGCTTACCATCATTGATGACTATTCCAAGAAGGTTTGGATATTCTTTTTGAAGCAAAAGAATGATGTTTTTGCTCCTTTCAAAGATTGGAAGACTATGATAGAAAAGCATACCAATAAGCCAGTTAAACGTCTCCGCACTGATAATGGCTTGGAGTTTTGTTAAGATGAACTTAATACTTCTATAAATCAGAGGGAATTTTTAGGGACTTAACAGTCCTACATAATCCGCAGCAAAATGGTGTGGTCGAGAGGATGAACAAAACGTTGATGGAGAAAGTGCGCTGCATAGGCTCCAATGCTAGGCTACCTAAGTCATTTTGGGCTGAAGCCGATTCTACAGCTTGCTACTTGGCAATCGCTCTCCTTCCATCGCTATTAACAAAAAGACACCACAAAAGATGTAGTCAGAAGAACCTACAGATTACTCTAATTTAAGATTTTTTTGCTGTCCTGCTTTTGCTTATGTTGACAATGGAAAGTTAAAGCCTAGATCCATAAAGTGCATATTTCTTGGTTATAAGCCTGATGTTAAAGGCTATAAGTTATGATGCCCGGAAACCATGAAAGTTTATTAGTAGAGATGTTGTGTTTGATGAGACTTTCATGTTACGTGGGACATCTACTATGGGTCTAGTGATGTTGATCGGGAGAGATTTGGCAGACAGGTGGAGTTTCAAATTGAGATAAGTACATCATTCAATTCGACTTCCTAGTCAAGTTCAAAGAGTCAAAGCGATAGTGCTTCCCTATGGCCATCACCGCCGTTGCCATAGTACTCTATTGCTAAGGATAGGCCAATGAGAGATGTTAAGCCCCCATAAAGATATGCTGAGGCCGACTTAGTGGCTTATGCTTTATCAGTGGTAGAAGGTATTGAGTCTGGTGAGGAACCTTCTACTTATTCAGAGGCAGTTAATTCAATTGACTTGAGATGGAATCCCTATATAAGAATGGCACATGGGATTTGATGAAGTTACCCAAAGGAAAGAATGTTGTTCACTGCAAATAGGTATTTAAAAGAAAAGAAAGTACACTGGGAGCTAAAGATGCTAGGTATAAGGCTAGACTAGTTGCAAAAGGATACAGTCAAGTTCCAAGTGTTGACTTTATAGATGTTTTTTCTCTTGTGGTTAAGCATAGCCCAATTTGAGCCTTGCTTAGTATTGTGGCCACTCATGATCTTGAGCTTGAGCAGTTAGATGTGAACACTGTATTTTTGCATGGAGAGCTCGAGGAAGACATCTACATGTAGCAACCCCAGGGTTTCATTGTTACAGGTAAAAAAGACTATGTTTGCTAGTTGAAAAAGTCTCTTTACGGTTTGAAACAGTCTCTTACGTAGTGATATAAGAGATTCGACTCATTTATGATCGCTCATGAGTTTAAGAGGAGTAGCTATGATAGCAGTGTCTACTTCAAGAATGGTGATGATGGGTCCTTTGTTTATTTGCTCTTATATGTTGATGATATATTGATTGCTGCTAAGGATAATGAAGAGATTAAGAAGTTAAAGGCTCAACTCAATAGAGAGTTTGAGATGAAGGACTTGGGGCTGCCAAGAAGATTCTCAGCATGGAGCCTTTGACAAATAGGAAAGCAAGTAAGCTATATCTGAGTCAGAAAGGATATATCGAAAAAGTTTTGCATAGTTTCAACATGCAGAAAGCAAAACCAATAAGCACTCTGTTAGCAGCACATTTCAGACTTTTAGCTACGTTAGCTCCATAGTCAAATGATGAGATTGAGTACATGTCATGTGTTCCATACTCTAGTGCAGTCGATTCTCACATGTATGCTATGGTATGTTCTCACCCAGATTTATCATATGCAATTAGTGCACTTAGTAGATACATGGCTAATCTAGGGAAAGAGCACTGCGGTGCAATGGATTCTCAAATACTTGCGTGGTACTACTGATGTTTGTTTGCACTTTGGGAGGACTAGAGATGGTGTTGTAGGATATATTTATTCTAATTTTGCTAGAGACTTAGATAAGAAGAGGTTGCTTACTGGGTATGTTTGTTTGCACTTAGTTGATGGTTGTGTTATTAGTTGGAAGACTACCTTACAGACTACTGTTGCCTTGTCTACTACTGAGGCTGAATATATGGCTATTATAGAGGCTTTCAAAGAAGCTATTTGGTTGAAAGGCCTATTTGGAGAACTCAGTGAAGACTTGCAGACTACTATGGTGATGTATGACAGTCAAAGTGCTATTTTTCTCACTAAAGATCAAATGTTTCACGAGAGGATGAAGCACATTGACGTTCGTTATAACTTTGTTCGTCATATTGTTGCTTGTGGTGATATCGTTGTGAGCAAAATTAGTACGTATGATAATCTTGTCGATATGATGACTAAGTCATTACCTACAACTAAGTTTGAGCATTGCTTGAACTTGGTTGGAGTTCATAATCGTGTTTGTTAGTTGCCCGTTGGGGCTTTGTGGAAGAGGTGGAGAATTTGATTAATAAAATGTTGGAGTTCTTTATGATAAATTTTGTGTCAAGGTGGAGATTGTTATTATGTAACCTAAAATCCTTAAGTAGAAAGGCAGCACCGCAGCGCTTCAATTCGGGGAACCAACGCCGCGGCACTTGAAAAGCAGCGCCGCAACGCTCCGATTCGTCCTGAACATATATTCTACATTTTTACACGTTTTTAGATTATTTTTGGGCTAAGATTTGAGTCCCTATACATATATATACTTCATATTCTCTATAATTTACAGTAGTCACAAAATATCATAGAGATTATAATATTGAGAGTGATAAAGAGAACTCAGTCTTATGAGTTTGTGAGTGATTGAGTAAATGAATTTCTGTATTTGAGCACTCTAAACACCATTGTAATATCCGTTTTGTGTTTAATGGATTGCTTCTTCTCTGCCTGTGGTTTTTTCACCCTTCATTAGGGTTTTTTCACATAAAATCTTGTGTGTATTTTTTTCTCTATTTCTTGTTGCTTATTGCTTTAATTTCTAACATTATTCTTAATTTATTTTAGTACGGTGATCCCTAATGAATGTTAAACCCATTACACATCGTACATCCTCCTTAAAATTTAACCCAAAATTTTGCAAATATTATTACAAGCTATCTGGCTACGAGCCATTTAAAACAAAAGACTTTATCAATTTGTTGAGCGTATCCGGAGAATCCAGATTTGCAGCGTGTCCCGTGTCCTTTATTAACTCCAACCTTGACTTGGCTCCCAAGTGTCTGCAAATCAATATTATCAGTGTTGCAGGCTTTCCCAAAATCTTGGAACTCAAAATCTAACGAATCTTGAGTCACCTAATTTAGAAGGAAGAAAATTAATGGGAAAAAGGAGTATATACTTGTGTAGCTGATAAGCCAAGTAGAATGGAAATACATTGTCTTTGTCACCCCATATTAGCAGCGTTTCCTTCACAGACATATACATGTGAAAAAGATTATATTTATATACGTATATATATGCATACGTTAAAGTTAATTAAGAATGGTAATTAAAACCAAGCCAAACCTGAGTTATGATTGGAACGTTCGAATAATATGCTGTTTTGTTCAGCAAGTGTTCAACCAGCTCCAATTTTTCCTTTCTGTTTTGCATCATCTCCTATATTTGAAACTACCAATATTATTAACAGCATAATTAAAAAAAATAAATTAAAAAACAAACGACAACTCCTCCCCATTACCTGGACAAAATTGGCTAGAACAAAATCAGGGACCCACTTAAAAGGATCGCTCTTGTAGACCGATAGAGTGGCAAGTAGGCGTAGATCGCTAGGCGTCTCAGGTAAGAGAATCTCTAAAGCATCCCTTCCATCCCTAATCAAGAGCTCTTTTTTCTGCTCCTCCGTCCACACTATTCCACTGCTCACGATCACAACCTTCTCCACCTCGTTAGGACACATCTCCGCCATCCGATACGCCACGAATCCGCCGTAGTTGATCCCGCACACCACGTACTTATCAACCCCCATCCTCCTCAGCCCTGCCATCACGCATTTCGCTTGGAAAACCTCGGACCGGTCTGGCCACTTGGTGTAGGACTTGCCGAAGAACATCAGGTCCGGCAGGTGCAAGTTGAAGTCCTTCGAGAGGGGCCCCACTTGGCCTAGAAACTGCCAGATTGAATTCCCAACGTAGCCGTGAATCATTACAAGATCGGGTTTATTTGGACGCCTCTGATCATCGCCTGCGGCGGTCCAGAAATGAATGGTGGTCCGGTCGTCTAAATCAATGGTGCGTGGAGATAGGCCGCAGAAGCGGAAGTAAAGTCCCAGGAGGAGACTGAGGAGCTTGAATAAGACCGAAAGCCCGTCGGGGGCGAAGATTTCGGAGTGGATTGTTTGGCAGATCGACGAAATGGTCGAGGGGGAGACGGTGAAGAGAGGGAAGAAGAGAATCCAGAACATTGAGCGAGCCATGAATGATAGAGAGATCAACTAAATTAACTTTGTTCTTCGTGGGAAACATATAAAACTAGCAAAACTTTACAAGTGATGCTATATATTGTTAGCGCTTTAGACGTCTTAGGATTCAGCTTCTGTGTCCACTTGTTCCTGTTACTCAATCGTTCCACATAAAAATATTATTGATGAGGCGCAATATTATTGAAAGAATACGAAAGAAAGATAACAATTAAAAAATATCTTCACTTAAAAAATAATTAGTCAATGAATTGTGGGTTGTTGAATTTGAGGTAATGGGAGTGAAATCGAGCCCATATTTTGAGTAGCATTCCTCAAAAAAGGACATGGAATGACCAATAATAACTTCTTGCTTTAAAGAAAAAAAAACTATAATTATAACGTAAAAATATTAAAAAAATAGGTCCCATTTTATTATATGATCATGTTAAACGAAAAATTGTACAATGATAAGTAACACTTTTCAGCTTTAAATAGACTTCTATAATTACTCAAACAAAAATAGAACTCTAGAAAAATAATATTTCAATTTTCTAACTTGAAATCTAACTTCTATAACTACTCAAACAAAAATAGAAGTACTCTCGAAAAATAATATCTCAGTTTTCTAACGTAAAATCTGTCTAATAGTTCTTGCTTGTTTTACATGCAAAATTGTGTACTAATATTATGTCTTATAGTAGCCATTGTATGTTCAAACTTCAAAACTAATATTCTACAATACTACGTAGAATATGATAATCAATTAGTAAATACTCACTTACATCCCCTTTTTATGGTCTCTTAATTACATTAGAAACTTGACAAGTCCTCTTTTGAAATTAAATCAATTTTCTATTATATTAATCCCTTTTTCTTAAGTACATGATGCTTGTATACATACTTTCTATTTAATCTTCTTGAATAATGCGAACAACAAAAATTAATCAAAAATAGTAAGAGCAATAAAATGCCTGTGGTTGCAGGCTATGCCTGCAGTAAAACTACACTCAAGTCCATATAAAAGTAACAACTTTGAATTCTCTCACCCCAAATAAAAAAATAAAAATAAAACGCCTAATTTTTCCATTGAGCCACACACTACTATCCACTCTTTTCTTTTGTTGGTAAGCAAGTTTCACCTTACATTACTACTATTAGTGTTTCTTTCTAGGGTTATTTATCTTTTTATACTATGTATTTTAGGTTTATTCAAGCAATATACTTTCAGTTTTTTTATCTTATCAAATTTACATTTTTCAGATTAGATTTAATACACACATTTACACCTTTGCCTAATTGATCTTCATGTTTAATCTACAAAATTACCAAAATACCCTCAAATTAAAAAACAAGATAACATCAAACACTAAAAAAAAATGCTATACTAAGGCTTTTGCCTTTAAAAATGTATACAATACCTTCAAACATAGGTGTTTTATGTGTTTTTATTTTTGTTTTCTTTTTATTTTTTGAAAATTTTAGTTTTTTATATTTTACTTAAGAATAATTTAGTCATTTTAAATGTCAAAATTAACTATTGACTGAGGTAAGGTATAGATTTATATATTAAATCTAATCTGAAGGTATACATTTAATGACATCAAAAATCAAAAGTATAGTTTTTGAATTAACCTAAAACAGAAGGTATAGAAAGATAAATATCCCTTCTTTTCTATTAGTTTGTGAATTAGATTAATTAATTTCATTGATACCCATATGTGCCTTTGCAATAACAATCATCAAAGTCGGTATTGTCAATACCGTACTTGACTAAAGGTTTGTCAATTATCATGGACAAAGGCAATACCACTAGGATGATTGAAAAATCTTTTTCATCCTCGCGAAGGCATTAACATTGCTACTTATAAAACTGTGAGTTTCAATCTAGTATGTATTATATTTTTTTAGACTGGATCCCCCGTTTTGTTAGTAATGAGGTTATAACTCCATGGGATTAAATAGACAATAAAAATCACCTTTCATTTGACATAATGGTTCATACTCTCTAGTTCAAACCATTCATAATATAAAACTCTCAATATAACGAAAAAGTGATTCAAACCATTAGGTTAAACCCTTCTTCTAAACACCCTATTACTTAGTTATCACATATATGAGATATTCGAGGTGTTGTGAATGAAAGGATAACATTTTTTGGGCAATTAGTTCTTTAAGAATAGTACTCAAACATCCCAGAAAAGAAAGTGTCAAATTATTATCTTTTCATTTTCCTGTCTATCCCTGTCATCTTATTCATCCAATATTCGTTTAGTACTCCTTAATAAGCCTCTTGCTTCTCCGCTTGTTAATTACGTTCTATTTAGTATTTATATTATGAGCAAGTTTTGCTTATCATGAGTGACCAAAAAAAAAAAAAACAGATAATGACGTTCTACGAAATTACATAACTTGTAGTCATTTGTTTTTCATAATGCTTTTTGATTTGGAATTTTCTGATTGTATAAATAGATGACAACAAACATCAATGGGACGACAACATGCAACCGGCAAGAAGCTAGATATGTGGAACTAAGACAAAGACAAAAGAGAATGTTTCTGGTCTTGGAAAATTCAAACCTGCCAAGGGAATGCCTAAAATAGTTGGCTTATAGACAAGCAGTGCTAAAATAATTCCAAGTACCATTAACTAAGTGGAGTGGAAGTTAAGGAGATAAGATAAAAGAATTGCTACTCACAAATTGGTGAACGACTTCCTTTTTTTTTTTTTTTTGGTTTGGTCAAAAATAAGAATTGCCCATAAAAAAATAAAAGTAAAAATAAGAATTGCCAGCTTGAATTGTCACCATAACTCCATTACTTCTCCATAAATTCCTCCAATCCTGCTTAACTTTTAAGTAGTCCTGCACAAAAAGCCGAAAAGTATAAACGACAATTACACTTACAAACGACAACTAAACGGAAAATAAAACTAGAATGAAACAACAATTAAAAAGTAAACAGTAACAAAGGAAAAAGTATCATTGTAAAGAGAGTGGAAACACCAAATGAAAAAACGGCAACAAAACTAGAAACGACAAACGGCACAAAACAACAGTGTGAACGACAAGAAACAACAGTAAAATGAAACAATTGAAATTATGAAACAACAACTACTGTGACGAACAACAATGAATCGAAAACAATACCTCTAAAAACTAAACAACAACGCAGTAAAAACGACAAACGACATGACGCAAAAAAATATGACACTAAAAGAGAGAGAGAGAGAGAACTAAACTTACAAATCGGGGAAAAAAACAAAACAAGGCAGCAACAGAATGAAACAACAAAAAAAAAAAAATGACCAACGACAGACGTAGAGTAAAGTGAAACGACAACGAATGTGAACCGAGATACAAATAAGACGACGGCACGTGAAAACAATACCAAATCGAAAAACGACAACTACAAAGAAAAGGACGCCGACTTATAAATGGCGTAAGAGTTGGAATAAAACGACACCAATGAGAGAAGGACAACTACTATGACGAATAACAAGAAAAAAAGGAAATGACAATAAGAAAACAATTGAGAAAACGACAACAAATGTAAAACGACACTCAAACAAAACGAAAACAAGGGAAAAAATAATGCCAAAATTACAATCAACGTACAACTTTCGAGAAAAGGACACCAAATTATAAACGGTAATTTAGTAAAAAAGGAAACCCCAATGGTGGTGGAAAATATAAAAAGCAAAACGACATGAAATTGAAACAACTGAGTAAACGACAACTAATGGGACGAACAACAAGATAAGATCAAACGACATAAGAGTGACAGAATGAGGAACTGAAAACGACATCTAAAGTATAAACTACCATAGAAAAGTAAACAAGCGAACACAGACAAAAATACATTAGGTGAAAGAAAATAAAAACTTTACTAAATTTGGAAAAGGCACTCGAATGAAACGACAACTAAAGTATTAACTAAAATATAAAAGGTAAACGACGAATAAATTTAAATTGAAACAATAGAACGACACAAACTAAACGACAAAGCACATAATAATTGTTTTTTTGACAACAAAGTAAATTATTGGTTCCAAGTTTGTAATGCACACCTTACTACAGCAGTAATACAGCTAAGCATTACTTAATTGTCAAGTGTGAACTCTCTCCAAAAAGACATTAGAAATACCTTGCTTGCAAAGCTTTCATTCTTCCTTCTTACGACCTTTTGGTATCTTTTTCCACATTCAAGTCCAATAACAGTCTCTTTTACCTTTCTTCTTTTACACTTTTTGGACGGCTGTCTGTCCCTTCCCTCAACCAATTACCAGCTTTACAGTTAGATTCCTTCATTATTTCCATCTCTTTCCTCTCTTATAAATCTCCCCTACCTCAAGCGATTCTACACCATGAACTTTAAATTAGTCCATCAACAAGAAAGAAACAAAAAAAAAAAAAAAAAAAGGAAAACAAACCTTGAACTTTTGCTGGTTAAAACCAATGGCTAACTACAGTTATTACAACACAAGCCAAAACCCATCATCTCAGAGATCAGTCGCCATGTTACTAGCTCTAGTTTCTGCAGTGGTGATCTCACCTTTGTATAATGTTGGCCGTAAAAAGGACACAAAATGGTACTACGAAACGAAATGGAGTTCTGGGTTTGTTCTTCCTATGGTTTTGGCTGGGCTTATAATCGCCATCAAGACAGTTTCCTCATCTTCAAGAGGAGGAGGGTCTTCAGGCTCATTCATTCCCTCTCCTGACCCTTCTTGGGTGCTTAGAATTGGGAGCTCATCTTGGGGACTTGCTGGGATTTTGCTCATGCTGATTTTTGTGCTTTCATGGCAAGATTCTGTGCAAGAATTCTTCTGGAGATAGAGAGAGAAAATTATGCTCCTACTTTTCATTTGTTATTTTGTTAGATATGAATTAGTGTTTTTTAGCAGAATAAAAAAGAAGTTATTAATGTACTGGCTTTAGTTTATAATATTAGTCGCTGCTGGTAATTGGAGTTTATTTTCTATTTGAGATGGGAACACAAATGCACAACTTGGATGGGTCTGCATAAGCAAAACCGTTGACATGTACGTTTAGATATCAAAATTAGCTTTTCACTCTTAAACTCAGAAAATCAGTAAATAAAAAATGGGATATTAACAAAGAGAAAAAGCGGGCTGAATAAAATTGTGAAAACCAAAAATTGTCAAGAAGAAAATCTAAGTTTTCTTTTGGAATCATTTGATAGTTGAATTGACTTTAAACGGAGAGACGGTTGGCATGTTCCCTGACTGGGACGGTAACAGCTTTCGGGCTTCCCTGTTAACCCGCACTAACCAATTTTTTTTTATAATTACGTTTTATTTTGAAAAACTAAATCAAATTCTGATCTGAGATTTTTTTTTTTAAAAAAAAAAAAGCCTTTTCTTTTAGTTCAGTGGCCAAGGAAAAATGTAGATTATTTCGACTATATCATGGGTTTTATTTTCTAATACGCGTTTACTTATCGGCAAGAATTCAATATCAAAAAAGAGAATTAAATTTTAGATTTTAAATTTTATTATTTACAAGGTGTTTGGCAAAGTGGTGGGAACTACGCGTTTACTTATCGGCAAGAATTCAATATCAAAAAAGAGAATTAAATTTTAGATTTTAAATTTTATTATTTACAAGGTGTTTGGCAAAGTGGTGGGAACTGCGGTTCCCACCACAAACTCAGTTATAAACAGTTTAAAGCTCTCACATGCTACAGTAACAATAAAAAAAATTACTACAGTGTAAAGCTCTCACATGCTACAGTAAAAGTGGTTCCCACCACCTTCCAAACACCCCCACTTTATTCAAGAATTAAATGAAATGGATCCTACTTATAAATAAGAAATTAATGGTGTGTTTATTACATAAGATTGGAACTAAGATTAGGATAAAGAGTCCTAATCTCATGTTTGGTGCTCATTGTTGACTGGACAAAAAATGTGTTGACCGAATAAATAATCTGGTATACGAGAGATAACTAATCCTCCCCAAATAGGTGAGATTAATAATCTTAAGTCTGGGATTAAAATTTTCTCCCCAAACTTACCCTCCTTACGCAAGGCAACGCCAACATACAACAATATTCACGGGGGCCATGGTGAGGACGACTTTAACGACAGCAACGATGAGGACGACCTTGATGATGGCAATGATGAGGAATCCGGATGCCTATCGTCGCTGGAGCTCCGCTTCCCAACAGCACAGCAGTAATATACCATTACTTTAAGTTAGTTATGTACTTCACATTAAGGTAATTTTATAACTAAATTTATTTTGTTTCAATCTTTTCATATTTTTTAGCAAGGTAAACAAAACAATAAAAATTTAATTCCCCGTGCAACTTAATTCCCAAATAAATTACTGAACACTTTAATAAAATTCTAGAATTTAATCACGTAGAACTCAATTCATTTTCACTTGGAATTTATTTCCTATTCGTCGTATATTCTTCATATTACTCTTTAGTAAACAAGCAAAAGAAAAGGCTTTTTTTTTTAAATCTCACATCTGAATTTCATTTAGTTTTTCAAAATAAAAATGAAAAGTAATTATAAAAAAGAATTGAAAAAAAGAATTGATTTAGTTTTTCAAAATAAAAATGAAAAGTAATTATAAAAAAGAATAAATTCATTTAGTTTTTCAAAATAAAAATGAAAAGTAATTATAAAAAAGAATAAATTTCAGTGTTTTAAAATCTCAAAATGTGAAAAAAATAAAAAAATTTGGTTAGCCTTATCCGGTTAGACCGGGTGTGTTAACAGGGAAGCCCGAAGGCTGTTCCCGTCCCTGTCAGGGGAGATGCCAACCGTCTCTCCTTTCTAAGAACACGACTACAGGCGTCGAAAATTGTGTCTATAAATTACTTTGACTCAAATCTTCTTTCGATGTGGGATTTCTCTCCAGATCGAAATTTTATTGGGCTCGGCCTACCGAGGCCCAAGCCCACATACCTCCCATCCCCTCGATCTCTCCCCTCCCTCAAAGCTATCAACGACAAAAACCAGCAAAACCCCGCATTCGCCGGTAAGAATTTCCCTTTCGTTTCAAAATTCTCTTTTCGGGTTTCATGTTTAGATCTTAGTCTTTCAAATAGGCCCTTAAAAAGAAGGTAAATTTGTGATTTTTGTGGTCTTTTATGGTTTTATAATTCCGAGAATCGTAGATCGGAAAAAAAAAAATCATAATTGATAATTTCTCGTAATGGGTAGTTTTTATTTTGCGTTTTTTTCTTCGTGGATTTGGTATTTTTCTTTGAAAAGTCTTGATCTTTTCGAGTATTTTTTGCAGCAAAGAAAATGGCAGAAGGAGATGAGGATCTGCCTAGGGATGCAAAGATTGTGAAGTCACTGTTGAAATCAATGGGCGTGGAAGACTATGAACCTCGTGTAATACACCAGTTTTTGGAGCTTTGGTACCGCTATGTGGTTGATGTGTTAACTGATGCACAGGTTTACTCTGAGCATGCAAGCAAGTCTGCAATCGACTGTGACGATCTTAAGCTGGCTACTCAGTCCAAAGTCAATTTCAGCTTCTCACAACCTCCTCCTAGGGAGGTAATTTTAGCTTCAAACCTAACCCTTGTTATGACAAACAAAATTGAATGTTTTTGTGATTTGTTGGGCTTGTTTGAAAGGAAATTATGGGATGTGTAGGAGTACAAAGAGTTGGTACTTAAGAGTTTTGGAAATTAATTGTTGAATCATGATTTAGCATGTCAAAGAATTGCTGCTTTTCTTCTGCAAGGCAAGAGTTACTTCTCTCAAATTTGAAATTTAAGTATAGGGTCGTCCTTGAACATTGACTTTAGTTTATAGAAACCATAGGAATTTTGTGGGGTCTCTCTCTCTTTTTGGGTGATAAACGGATAATTCATGTTCTTCTTGATCAACAATGCTGTCACCAGGTCCTACTGGAGCTTGCTAGAAACCGAAACAAAATTCCGTTACCAAAGTCAATTGCAGGGCCTGGTATACCACTTCCTCCAGAACAGGACACATTGATCAGCCCAAACTATCAACTGGCAATCCCAAGGAAACAATCTGCCCAGGCAGTCGAGGAGACCGAGGAAGATGATGAAGCTGTCGAACCGACTCTGCCATCCCAAGAACAAAAGACGGATGTGCCACAACATACTCCACAGAGAGTCTCCTTCCCCCTTGTTAAGCGTACCAAGTGAAATTTTTTTGTTTGATGATAGGTTATAGTATGGTTCTGAGCATGCTAACGTGTAAAAAGAATTTGGCTGAATCTCAACTTCCTTTAGAAAATGTGAAGAATCACTTAATTGGATAAGTTTAAGTTGTGCTGAATCCTTTAATGCATAAGAAAACGTACCGTTTGAAATGCTTAAACAGAATGTGAACGTTATAAAGCAGCACGGGCTGGGTTCTAACAGATTTTTTTGGTGTTAATTACGCTTTATTCCACTATTAAAGAGTAAATATGTACTCTTTGGAGGTGAAAATAAAGCTTAATGGGTTGTTCATCTTGGTGGATCCAACTAACAAAAAGTGTAATGGTTTCAACCATTACAGTAAAAATAAAAAATTATTGTAGTGTAAAACTCTTATGTTATAAATTTTTAATTTCAATCATTCTCTCACATACCCTATAAAAAATATTTTATTTTGGAAAGCCAACTCGGCAAAACTGATATTCTTGATCAGCCTGCTTTTCCCAACCACGTGAATCTCATCTTGGAACGTCCATAAAAACCCAAAATCATTGTGCCATCAAACAAAAAGCATGGTGTGATCACACACAGAACGCAAGAACGCACGGGAAATGAGATCACGTCTCGTACGACTAGAGAGCTTGTACGGCGTAATGGACAAAAATGGAATACGTGTGAAATCCAAGAGATACTGAACTCCCAGAGGGTGATCATGAGTAAGCATTTAAGTTTCTTGTTTAATCTAGTTAGTCATCAAAAAGCAGAACAATAGAGCTGTTTTTGTACCCATTTTCTTATATATAAAATAAAATCTATGTACAAGAATAACAAATTTTAACTAAATGATATTACTATATATGTAATATGTTAAGCTAGCAAACAAGGGTCAACTTCTCCGGCCAACCACGCTACTCGCAGTTGGCCCTGTACTGGAAGAAACAGTCAGGCCACGGTCATACATCCTCTGAATCTCTTCTCTGTACTCGGTCAGAGACTTGTCAGGTATAGTTGGAGTCAACTCTACCACATCCCCCATCTTGAGCTTGCACATTGGATCACTCACTGGCTCATAGTTCAGCCTTGGCCTCAGTTCTTCCTTCACTGGGAACCCATATGGCGTCCATCTAGAGCTTCCTCGCCCGGATGTTTCCAAAACAGCCATGATTGTTGAGTTCGATGGAAACTCCTGCACTGACATCTGCAGATCATTCAAGGGCCAAAAATGGTTAGCACTCAGCACCTTTGGAACGACTCTTGACAAAAAAGTGAACCAAGCAACTATACTTCACAAGGCAAGAGGAATACCTTGTCATTCTCGATCATGATGACAAACACCGGCCCATCAGACCCACAGTGAGGTTTGTAAGAATACGGGCAATCGTCGGAATGGTAAGGGAATGTGCACGGTGGCTTGATTGAATCGGAATAGTCAATGGATGACCGGTCTCTGTTCATTGTCTCACACTGCCAGGTAACAACCCATCGGGCCCACTCAACCATCTGAAGCACAAATGATGGGTGCTTACAGTCACCTTCTTTATATCTCCAGTGAGCTGCAAATCCAAACTCAGCCTGCAAATGCATCTCCTTCGTTCGAATTTGGACTTCAAGTGGAACCGTGCCTTCACCCATAACAACAGTGTGTAGAGATTGATACCTAAACGCAAGGAAACTACCCCGTTAGAAGGAACGAGTAGCCCAATGAAAAAGCAAAACAATGGTTTTGAGGTAACATACCCATTGATCTTGGGTTTAGTTATGTAGTCTTTGAACTTTCCCGGCACCTCAGACCATAGTCGATGAACAACTTCCAATGCCTTGTAACAGTCTTCCTCTTTCTCAACAATTAAACGTAGCCCATGAATGTCGTGAATCTCGTCCATGTTTAGCTTCTTCCTGCACATTAATTAAGCACTACCAAGTCATCAACAAATATGCACCTAAAAGTATACAAACGATATACCATAACAAAAATCAAGTAAAAGCCCCACCAAACAAACTGTAAATATAGCATTCATAACAATCACAACTCATTAGTTTAAGGAATCTCAACATTTTCATCCCATCTCAACTCAGTTTTTCCCCCTTTTTGTGTGTTTGTGAGAGAGACAGAGGAAGAGGAAGTACATACTTCAACATTTTGGAGTGTATGCTATACAAGCTCTTGTGCCGTCCTGAGAGATGATGATAAGAAATGCCTTTATCCTGTAGAGCTTTCTCCAATTTGTCTATGGCATAAGTAATCATTGCTTCATCAAAGGACTCAAGAAGCTTGGAGGAGAGATCTTTGTGCTGGTTAGGGTAGACGTGCTTAAAGCATAAATTCTCCAGCTGCTCCTTCCAAGTAGAGATTCCTAAACGGTTCGCTAAGGGGACAAAAATCTCCAATGTTTCCTTCGCAAACCTCTGTTGCTTTTCCAAGGGTAGTGCATCTAGCGTCTTCATATTATGTAATCGATCCGCCAATTTAATGAGTACAGCTCTGGCATCCGCCATTGCGAGAAACATGGTATGCAGCCGATCTGCTTCTACCGTTTTACTCGCCGTATTGTTATCACGGGCAAGCTTACTCAACTGGCTCAGCTTAGATACCTAATAAATTGCCACAGAGATCAAAAGCTAGTAAGGCTTATGTTAAATCATAAGAATTAGACACGCATAATCAACAGATAATAACCACTAAGAAAACTTCCAGACAACGTAACAAAGATCTCCCCTTAAGCATACATTAAAAAAGAAAAACACATACCAAAAAAGGAAGAAATCGGTCTTAAACTTTTTCTTCTTTTATTTTTTTTTTCCCCCTTATTTTACACTTGCGGGTAAACAACTGAGACATGGTTACCTACTTACAGTAGTGCAGCGGTCTATACAACAAAAAATTACATGATCCATACAAGATATATGCAATTAGCCGCAATAAAATAAATAAAGAAACAGAATACTCTTCCTAATAAGCATTTGCATGAAAAATAATAAACAGCATCCTTTTCGCCATCAAACCAAATAAAAAGCAAGTTGAATAGAATAAAACATAAAAGTTTCAAACATTTAAATTCTTATTACCCCTCCAACTAAATCAGCAACCCCTGATCCAAATGTCTCAAGAATGTAGTCATAACTCATAGAAGAATCATCAAGCGTATCGTGTAAAAGCCCTGCAGCAACCACTGCAGAATTAGCACCAATTAGCGCGAGCAACACCGCCGTTTCCACACAATGCTGCAAATACGGATCACCACTTGCTCGCATCTACATCAAACCAATGACAAAACACAAAATATTCTAAACCAATACAATAACCAATATCCCAAATAAGATCATCTCTTGAGCACTGAAATCAAAACTCACCTGCCCTCTATGCGCCTTTTCGGCCTCGTAAAAAGCCTTCACAACAAACTCATCACAGAATATCTTGTGCCGCAACTGCGCAGCCCGGAGCAAATCTTTAGCATACGGCTGGGAATTGCACTCCGAAAAGCCATCCTCGATGTTGAATGTCAATTCATCCACAAGCGCAGCGGATAATCCCATATCCAACTCGCCTTCCCGCACCTCGAAACCCCTCGAATCGAAATCAACACACGAAGTTCCCAACGCCCCTCTAACGAATCCGTTGAACAATCCACTGCTCCCGGATCGGAAAGAGCTCTGCAGATTGGTCTCCCCACTAGCAGTACTACTCTTTTCCCTGGCGATCCTCATTGGAGGGCTTCTCACCGAGCTCCCGCTGCACGAAACCGGGCCCTGAAAGACCGAGACCGGGCTCTGATCCCTGCTGCTCAAAGAAACACCACTGAATTTGGTCGGATAATAGCGAAATGAGCTACTCAATTCCTTCAATTCTTCGCTTCTGTCATGCCACAGAGACCCCAAATTGCCCAATTCTTCTCCTCCGCCTCCTCCGGAGAAACTCGACGACGACGGCTTCAACGAATGAGAGGAAAACAGGCACGAGAGCCCGCCAATGACCGGCTTCTGCGACGTGGACGCGGTCGACGCCGACGTTGACGAAAATCGGGAGCTCAATTCGAAATCATAAGTCGAGTGAGCATTGATCTGACACGGGTAAGGCGTCGAAACCACGCTGCTTGGCGGGCTCGCGTAAAGAGCTATTGTCGGAACAGCCATGGAAGTTCTTAGCTTTGTCTTTACAATTTCAGCCTCAGATCAACCACAACCCTTTAGATCAATTTGGAATTCCTCAAAGACCCAATTTTTTTCCCCTCAAGAAACCCAAAAATTACCGAGATTTCAGCCAAAGAAGATTCGAAACAATTTTTTTATTTTTTCAAGACCCCATTTTTTTTTTTTCGTTTACAAAACCTAGCTGCTATCATAAAAAAACTAAAACTTTCCTCAAAGACCCCGAATTTTCTTACAACTTTCTGAGCTACCAATCACTGAGCCGACAACGACAAAAACCCCCCAAAGAATTGTATATATTATTCTAAATGAATGAAAGATTAAAGGGGTTTTTTTTTTTTCGGCGCAAGAAAATTGGGGGAGGAAATTAAGCCACAGTATGTACAGATTTATAGAAATTGGAGAGAACTAAATCGAATTTACAAAAGACGAACCCTAATTTTGACGTAAAAAGGGGGGAAGAAGAAAAGTCAAAGACGTCCGGAAAGAGAGACGTAGCTTCTCTGATTTTTAAGAGAGAAAAACCAGTCTCTGCCCTTGTCCGTCTCTCCCTTCTCCTTCGTCCATCCTTTTGATGTTAATCGCTTTGCGGCTAGGGAATTGGGGTATGAAATTACCCGATTGCCCTTCTGATTAAGCACTAATAGTGGGAATGTGAAAAATCCGCTTTTTTCTCAACAAAGGAGATTCAGTGGTAATTAACTATGGTTTTTGTTAATTAATAGAAACTAATTGGATAATATTATTTAAGCAGGAACTGGAGCTAATTAATTAGCAGTGGGTGCGATTTTTTTTTAATTAATTTGTTTTCGTTTGTTTTGTTTTAAGGGGTCGCGTACGTACGAAGTAAACGAATCTGCTCTTCACGTTTTCAGTGCTTGATTTGGAATAGAAATTTTATTAACGGATAATAAGTGCCAAATTATTATAATTATTGATTAAATAATAAAAGAAAAAGTAATGCCAGGTCAGAATTCAGTGAAAAGATTCATTTAAAGAAAAGATAATTCAGTTAGAAACGGCGATAAAATAAATAACGAGGACGAGAATGATTCCCTGAGAGCAGAAAAAAGTAGAATAAGCTCTCTTGATTCTAAAAAATCGGTCTGAATGTGGCCAAGAAATCTAGTTAAATTCAGTAAGTTCTCTTGTTTCTAAAAAATTGGTCTGAACGTGGCTAAGAAATCTTGTTAAATTCATGTCAAAGCATCTGTTTATTAAGTTTAAATATTTCTCAAAATATTTATCATTTCCAATTAATCTATTGTTAATAACTTCTTGCCACATAAAAGAAGAAAAAATGTTTGGTCTTTTTCGATAAGAAGGCTCCCTTTTTTTTCCTACACATTTGCATGTGCACATGGAAAATAGTGCTTAAAGAAGAATAAATGGTTCCGCTTTTCCGATAAGGAGCTCCTCTTTTTTTTTTTTTTTTTCACATTTGCATGTGCACATGGAAAATAGTGCTTAAAGAAGAATAAATGGGTCCTCTTTTTTTATAAGAAGGCTCCTTTTTTTCTTACACAATTGCATACGCACATGGAAAATAGTGATTCTTTAAGGAATCTTTTTCTTCTTTTTTTAATCTAAAATATCATATTTAAGCAAATATTTTATTTTATTTTTCCTCTTCTTCTATGATATTATATTTTAAAATGAATTAAAAATTATTGTCTTATTTTTATTTCTTGTTGTCTTTTTAATTATTTTTATTTCTTGTTGTCTTTTTAATTAAATTTGAACACCTAAATAAATTGTATTGTTATTCAATATTAAAGGCATATCTTTGTATTTAAATAGTGTGTGTAATAAATAGTGAAAGAACCATTAGGAGGGCAATAAAAATGAGACAAGACACTGTTAAATTTTGATTATTTTGTGCCATTTATAAGGTGTTTGGAGGGATGGTGAGAACCGTTAGTTAGAACTATTTTTATTTTACTATATAAAAGTTTTATATTATAGTAATTTTTTTATTATTATTATAATATATAAGAGTTTTATATTATTTGTAATTAAGTTTGTGGTAAAAATTATTGTCAAATAGTGAGTTAAACAAGAAAGAATAATTTCTTTTTGAAAGAAAAACACGGTTGAAATATCAGTAGCCATGATCAAAGGATTCTATTTCTTTTGTAAATGGTATTTTGTACAATTTCCACTTAGAGAATTTTCAATTGATAAACGAAATATCATAAAGCTGGCACTTATCCTCTTCTTTGATATTTTATACGGCAACTGTAGTTGTTCGATTCCTTGTTGGAATGATTACATCATTTGAACTTAAATCAGGCCTTGTTCAGCGTTAAAGGACATCATTTCCAACGACTTGTTTGCCCCTACAATGCAAGTCTAGCTTTTGGGCGGCACCTTAGTCAGAGGTGCCTACGTTCTACCATTAAATACCTAATAATGAGAGATGGGGTCCATCTGCCGATATTTATTTTCTCACTGTAGAATTAACTACAAGTTGAGTGAAAGAATCCCGTAAGGCCGAGCAATTGGTGTTTGATAAGAATGGTTAAAGGACCAATTTTTTAGTTATTAATGAGGTGTTTAGAAGATAATAAGAATTATTTTTATTATAATATATAAGAGTTTTATATTGTAGTAATTTTTTTATTGTTACAGTAACATGTGAGAGCTTTATACTGTTTATAACTGAGTTTGTGGTGGAAACCACGGTTCCCACCATACAACCAAACAGAGGTAAATAATATAAAATTTTATATATTACAATAAAAATAAAAAGTTGTTATAATTTAAAATTTTTAGATGTTATATTATTTTAAATTTAAAAATTAATTTTAATTATATTTATTAAACATTTTTTTGTCCTTTAAAAAAAAGCTTGTGCCCAAGAAATGCCCACGGTTCCTTTCAAAAAAAAAAGGAGTAAGTGTTCATGTAAACTGTTCTCTATCCACCCACTAGTGGTAACAATTATTAATCATACAATGTTAAAAATTCAAAGCATATACTACAAAATTGCTCCATTTATATATCACACCATTAAGAGTTAACACCATCACTACTTAACAGTAATACATTAAGAGTTAACACCATCACTACTTAACAGTAATACAGACAAATAACATTACTATTATTATTATAGAAATTCTCTTTCTTTGACAAAATTATTTCATTTAGATACATAAAATCGGAAATTTCTATAATAAGAACTGGTGTTTTAATTTTAGGATTAATATTTTAATAATATGATATGTGAAATTTTATGCCAAAAAAATTACAACGTGTTTTTCTTTGTTTTTATTAAAAATAAAATGCATTTGCGCTATTTAATCATAATTCAATAACTAATATAACAATTGCCAACATAAGGGAGGGAGCATAGTTCCTATGGCACAATTGCATAAATTCCATTTTTCAATCAGACGATATAATTAATACAGGCAAATATTGACACGAGACTTCAAACTTAAAATTGGTGGCTAAAGAGCCGCACTTTTGGACTTCCTTCTTTTTTCTTTCTTTCTTTTTGGCTCGCTCGTCTGCTTTTTCGTGAATCGTAACCTTCATTTAAATAGAGAGAAAGAGACTGGTGACTTTCATTTTGGTTCGAAATATTTTTTAAATACGTATTTCTTTATTTATTTTATTTCAATTAAAAAAATATATTCAAGGGACAGTATTGAGATTCCACCATACTCGAGAAGGTCTCTAAAAACGTTGAAGTCCACGATAAGGACCACCGCATGCGAATCTTATTTCTCATCTGTCTTTCCTTTTTTCTTTTCACTTATTGTTGGTGGGGATTTTGTTTTTTTCTGTCAGATTCAGTTTCGTGGAGGGCTCACATAGCACGTGGCGACGTGTAGGTAAGACTCCGCCACTTTGTCAGCCCAAGCAGCCGCCACGTGGAAACTTCCTGCTATTAGGTGAGACTTCTCTGCGGCACGCTCGCACTTGATGCCGTCCCCGTTTCCGGCACGTGCTCATTTGCTGCCGAGACCAAGTCTCTGCTCCCTCTGTGGTCAACTTCGTGATTTAAGGGGATGCGTTTGTCAATACATCGGACGGTTTCCACGAGCTTGTAACTTTTCTCTAAATGAAAAGGAAGAATAAATCTCCGTTTATCAAATTAAGTATTTATCTTTTAATTAAATAAATTTGTAGAATTTTTAATCATATTTAACAATTTAAAAACATATATTAATCCCACGGTGATTTTTTAAGTCACTTCAAACACATTGTGTTGAACTTTTTTTTTTTTTAAATTGAATTATTATGAACGCAAGCTAAAATATACACTTTTCTGACTTTGACTTCGCTATTTGTTTTAGAGATCAAGATATCTCAACGTTCTTTTTTTCTTTTTCTTTTAATATTTAATTGTAGGGAATCAAATTTTATGCCTTGTGAGAGAGTCCAAATACAGATTAAGTATTTGTGGGATATGTCTGCGACACTTGTCACAGCATTTTTAAAATGTACAATTCTATTTTTTTAATTAATAGACTGTTTATTTTCTTACGAAATTTAGTTAAAAAACATGTGAGGTTTTAAGATGGATAACGAAGCAAAATTTTAAAGAATAAAAAAGTTCTAAAAAAAATCATTTAAGAGTTGGATGATACTACTAGATTTTTTTATGTCAGATTTGATTTTTTTTTTTTTTCTAGAACTATTTCTTTTCTGTTTTTTAACTATTTTATTCAACGTAAAACCGGTAACATTTTCATGCTAAATGCGTAGTAACGAAACATTATTATATTTTTGTTTATTTTAAGTACTAAACATGTTTTTATTGAAAAAAAAAAGAGAAGATGGTTTAAAAAAATTAAAACATTGTAACGAACATATATGTGGATTTTGTATTGGTATTGCGTGTTCAAATACCTCAAATTAAATCAAAATAATATAATTAAAAATAAATTTAATGGGAATTTATTGAATATCTTTTTTAAAGGATTTAATGAATATTTTTTGCTCTTGAGCTTTTTAATTAGAATCGGTAGGATATTTACGCCACTATATAATGACAAATAAATATCCTACCCATTCAAATAAATAATACCCTACCAAAATATTTACAAATTTATTAATACATTGTTCGTATCTTGATTAATATTTATCAACAACCACGGCATTAAATTTGTGGAGTAAAATACGAAAAAAATGCATACATATAACAGGCGCTCTCCTACTCTCATAAAAACTTATTGATATAGTGGTAGGAGGATACTAGGGCGTGAATTAGTGTTTGTAATATTATCCAGAAATACATTTCTTGTTACTTTTTCAAAAAAGAAAAAAGAAAAAAGAAATACATTTCTTATGCAAAGAGTACAGTATTGCAATTGTGAATTGTGTAATTTATAACCAATGTGATCACAAATAAACCCGGTTCATCAACATACGGTGTTTGGCAGTGATGGGAACCACTCAGTTCCCACCACAAACTCAGTTATGAACAGTAAAAAGTTCTTATATGCTATAGTAACAATAAAAGAATTACTACAGTGTAAAACTTTCACATACTATAGTAAAAGTGGTTCCCACCACCCTTCCAAACATCCAAAATTATTGTCTACAACAAATTAATGAAAGTTCTAGTATTTTAATTACCAAATTTTATATATCAAGTAATAGGACAATTTGATTTACTATGTTCAAATTCATATCTAGATGTGCTAATTTGATATCTCATGGGCATATATTATTGTATTATTCTTGGCACTTTACAACACATGCATGCGTGAAGAAGTCGTTGATTTTTTTCCGTATGAAACAATTAATGTCGTTAACACCAATCGTGCAAGCCAAGTCCATGAATCAATGTTTTAGAAATGCAAAAAACAATTTTTTTTCCTTTTTTCTTTTATAGAAAGCAACATACATATATGTGTGTGTGTCTTTATATAAAACAAGTTAGATCGTCCAATACGCTACCGTAGTTTTGGACAGTGAGGTAGCCACGAGAGTGACATTACACCTTCCACACACGCTACTATTGGGACTTTCTGCTTCGACTTATAAGGTGTTTGACAAACTCAACAGTATAAAACTCTCACATGTCACACATTACAACGTGTACTTTTAGTTTTAATTCTCAGTATATATATTTTTAGTTCTAATTCTTAGTTCTAACTTATTTTTCTAAATATCCTATTAATTTCCAACTTTCGGAATTAAATCAAAATGAATGTATATGCTATAATAATTCTTCGTTCTAACCGTCTAAATTGAGTATGATAGTTTCTTTTAACAAGCAAAAAAAAAAAAACCATACTTTATATAGTTTTCCAACAATCAAGTACTAATATGAGTTGTGACCAAATTCTTATTCTAGAAAAATGTCCTAGTCTACGGGCATAATAAAATTATCATCATTTAATATACATTACAAGTTGATTCAGCTAAACATATATAGCACTAAAAGAACATTTAAAAACTAAGTTAAAACTTAAACATTATAACATATGAGAGCATTTTATATTATAACATATTTTTACTTTATAATTTAATATATAAAAATTTTATGCTATAATAATTAAAACTTTAGTGTTTCAAACTTGTTTCCAAACACCATCTTTAATGTACTGATTATGTATTTGAAGCTCATGAAACTTGCTCCGCTTGTATTAGGATATAACGTTAAAATTACGTATAAAATTGGAACGTACAAATTGATAGACGTACAAGTCTATTATCCTAAAAATAAAGGTGCAGGAAAATTT
>CAMOHE010015181.1:918-69838 GCA_946598075.1 Artocarpus hirsutus
ACTCTCGCAAGAATTATACATGGTAGAGTGATTTATAAATTAACATTAAAGGAAAGCCACACCATCAATAAAAAAGAAATCTTCTACACATATAAACACGGTTATATCCAACGAAACCCATTCTTACCACAAGCTTTTGATAATATGGCCGTGATCTGTCATTAGGTGCGACTATCTCCACTATAAAAAGGGGAAAAAAAGAGCAAATCATAACGTATTAAATAATGTTGTTATTGTTTTGCTTTAAAATCAACCGAATTAAATAGAGAAAAAATTCCTTAAAAGAATATAATGAAACAAGAAGAATATGCCTAAAACACTTTTTATATATAAATATATGTGTGTATGTTCCCTTTCATTTAAGAAAAGGTATGATCTCTGCTTTTGTTTAATCCATTAATTTGCATTGCATTTTTAACATAAAGTACGGTCTCGTTTGAAAAAACCATAAACATATTGATACGAAGAAAATAAAGAAAGCAAATATTAATGTTGGACCAAATGATGAGGTCCACCTAGTCAAATTGGTCCTACACATTTAAATATTGCAGTTCATAAAAGATATACAAAAAAAAAAAAAATATTCAGGCAAGAATTGGAGATTACTCAGAAGAAAAAAAATGCGGGAGATTAGATAAAGGAAGGAATTTTAAAAGAGAAAAAAAAACAAAAAGTAATTAAGCAAGGAAAAAAAAGAGTGGCTCCTGTTCAAAAGAAAGCAAAAATGGGAAAAAATGCCCTTGAACAGTCATAGTGCATGGCCTCTACATACGTACATACATACATACAATATATATATATATATATATATATATATCATCTTGAACAGTCAAATAATTTGCTCCCTTTTTTATTGCGGTCTTGATAAATGTTGTGACACACACAAGTTGGGAAAAGAGTGAAATAGACTTTATCCTCTCAAATTTTATCTATTTTTTCACTAAATTGTTAGTAATTTATCTTTGTTGTATTCCCCATCCTATTGCTTAACTAGTTTATCATACAAAATAAAATTATAATCTTGAAAGAATTTGATGTTAGAAAGTCATTTATAACGGTACATATCTACTTTGTTTTATTCAGGGAAAAGAAGAAGAAGAAGAAGAAAGAAATAGGAGAGAAGCTTTCACAATCATGAGAATAAATCAAAAAAATAGTTCCCAAAAGGAAAAATATTATAATTTCTGTACATATACACACACAAACACATTTCTTAAAATATAGCTTTTATGGAAATTTTTCAATATATAGTTTGATTCAATCTAAAAAAATATACTACATACTAGACTGATCCTATAATTTCATGGGAAGTAAGATTTTAACCTCATAAAAATAAAAATAATTTTTCCAAGAAAAAATCTACTATAGTCAAAAGAAGTATATAGTTTCCATAGCTTTTATATCCTATCATAAACTTCTCTTTCAATATTATATTTATATATATATATATATATATATGATAGATTGGAACACGAACCCATTTACCATTTGTAACTTTTTTGTTTATGAATGTTAACACTCAATCCGTTCGCATGTAACACTTAATAAATATAGTCTATAAAAGCGCAAACAAAATTACATTTATAGACAAAGAAAGTTATAAGTATTGGACTAGTCCGGATGTCGAATTTAAGCTAAAGCAATAATTCTTATATCATAATCTAAGATCCTCTTTAAGAGTATGTTTGAGAATGTAGTTAGCAGTATTATGAGTTAAAACTATACATTATAACGTATAAAAGCTTTATATCGTAACATATTTTTGTTTTACATTGTAGTAAGTAGAATTAACGAGTTGAAACAATCTTACTAAACATATTTTAAAAAATATTTAACAAAATCAATTTTAATCAAAATTTTTAATTGTTATAGTATAAAATATTTACATATTATAATAATAATAAAATAAATTATAATATAAAAATTTCATATTTTACCTTTGTTTTTCGTTTAAAAGTTTTAATTCTAAACTCCCACTCGTCATCTTTGTAAATTCTTTCAAAGGACTGCTTGCATCCACCGCCCTGTTTGTTTTGGTGGTTTCCACCACAATCTCAGTTATGAACAGTAAAAAATTCTCACATGCTACAGTAAAAATGGTTCTCACCACTGGTTCCCATCACTCTCCTAAACATCCTAATAATATTAAAGCGGGAAGCAAAGAGTCCAAACCACATTTTCCAGAGACCAAAAAAAAAACCAAGAAGAAAAAGACAAATGATACTGAAAATTATTAAAAGCCATTGATCTGATACCGTAATGCAAAGTCAGGTACGAAAAAAAAAAAAAAAAAAAAAAAACAACAAAACAAAAAAAAAGCTGTGGACGTCAAGCACCCAAACAATCAACATGCAATTAGTTACTTAAGTACCATCAATGTCATCCCTAACTACTCTGTTAAGAAGAAAACGCGTCCTCTCCTTTTTACTTCTTCTCCTTTTCCCTTCCCTCCCTCCTTTTTTCCGTCGTATAAATACTCCTCTCCCCCCTCCCCCACTTCCCACCCACACTCACCCCTTTCTCAACTTCTCTCTCTAGAATGGCTGCCAAGAACAAACTGCATCTCTTTCTCTTCCTTTCCCTTTTCCTCTCCCTCTCTGCTGCCAAGAAAAACGACACCTCCACTACTACTCCTCTCCCCCTCTCCCTTTCCTTCCCTCTTACCGCCGTCCGTCTCAACACCTCCTCCTCCGTATCTTCTGGAAGCTTCCGAGCGTCTCTCATCTCCAACCGCAAGCAGAACCCGAGGCTGAGAACGGCGTCGTATAACTACAAGCTGTCGTTCAAGTACTCGATGGCTCTGATCGTGTCTCTCCCCATCGGGACTCCCCCTCAGACACAACAGATGGTTCTCGACACCGGAAGCCAGCTGTCTTGGATTCAGTGCTACAAGAAGAAGGCGGCTCCCTCTCCGACGGCGTCGTTTGATCCTTCCCTCTCCTCCACGTTCTCCGTCCTGCCATGTTCCCACCCGGTCTGCAAGCCGCGAATTCCCGATTTCACCCTCCCCACCTCCTGTGACCAGAACCGCCTCTGCCACTACTCCTACTTCTACGCCGACGGGACCTTCGCCGAGGGCAATCTCGTCAGGGAGAAATTTACCTTCTCTCGTTCCGTAACTACCCCTCCTTTTATCCTTGGCTGCGCCAAGGACCCCAGCGACTCGCAGGGCATTTTGGGAATGAATCTCGGCCGGCTTTCGTTTGCCTCCCAGGCCAAAATCAACAAGTTCTCGTACTGCGTCCCGACCCGGGTCCGACCAACCAAACCCGGTTCGTTCCCGACCGGTTCGTTCTACTTAGGGAACAACCCGAACTCTCGGTGGTTCAAGTATGTCAACCTGTTGACTTCCCGTCAAAGTCAGCGCATGCCGAACCTGGACCCGCTGGCCTTCACGCTTCCGATGCAGGGGATAAGAATCGGGGCGAAGAGGCTTAATATTCCGGCGACGGTGTTTCGACCCGACGCGGGGGGGTCGGGTCAGACGATGATCGATTCGGGTTCGGAGTTCACCTTCTTGGTGGACGAGGCTTATAACAAGGTGAAGGAGGAGATCGTGAGGCTGGTGGGGCCCAGGATCAAGAAGGGCTACGTGTACGGCGGAGTGGCCGACATGTGCTTTCAAAGCACCGACGCGGTGGCTATCGGACGGCTGGTGGGAGACATGGCTTTCGAGTTCGAGAAAGGGGTGGAGATCGTGGTGCCAAAGGAGAGGATCTTGGCCGATGTCGGTGGTGGGGTCCATTGTTTGGCGATCGGACGGTCCAATATGCTTGGAGCCGCGAGCAACATCATTGGGAACTTCCATCAGCAAAATCTATGGGTGGAGTTTGATCTGGTCGGTCGCAGGGTTGGATTCGGTAAGGCCGACTGTAGCAGATTACCGTAAGCACGTTAAGGTATTGCCATAAGTGCACATCGTTTTACGCTGGTGTAAACCGACAAAAAAAAAAAAATATAGAAACACCAAATTTGACAAGACTAAATTAATCGGACGGCCTACGTTGAAAGGGAGAAATGTCAACGGCGTGCAGCTGGAGATCCTACGGTTGAGGATCAACGACAGCAGTTAGGATCGTAGAAACTGTTGTATGTATCATTGTACGATATGTGTTGAGACTGGAGACTTGTGTATATACGAGGACATGAACTGTTATAGTAGTTGCGAAAAAAAAAAAAACTGTCTTCTGCTTCTTTTGTTTTTTTACCTTTTTTTTTTTTTTCACTAGAAGAATCTTATCCATAGCTAATTATAATCAAAGTAACGAACAGAAAGAGACAAAAAAAAGGAATAGATGCGTGACCAAAACAACTATAAATGGAGGGTTAAGACCATCATGATAAATGTGGGGAGATATTTCATTTATTTTCATTTTTTTGGGTAAAAAATAATTTAGCTCGAAATGAATGATATAGCCCCACCTCTCCTAACAATTTCAAAACTGGGGCAAGCGTAAGGTCTTTTCAATGAATAGCTGTGTATGTGTTAATTTATGTAGCTTGGCGTGCGTTTTAAAATTCCAATAGAAGTACCAAATCATTAATTTTTCTATATTTCACTTGTTGATGAATAGTAACAAATCATAAATTATGAACTAGGTTTCTGATATATATATATATATATATCTATATACACACAACTATTTATACATATATACACAAGTGTGCGAATATAAATGGACCTTATCGGCCACGCAATGCATTCATGCATTCACGACAAGTAGCATACAAATCTTAAATCATGTGACTGTCGGGAATCTACTTGGAAGCGGTTAATCGAGTTTCTGTCTCCCAGTTAACCAATTCTTACGGCCTAATAATTGTTAATGATAAGTGTTTAGATCAATACTCGTCCTTGAAATATTTGATCTATAGATCTAATTGTTTTATTTGAAGAATATGACACGAGTGAGCATTTCCTCTGCCTTCTACTTATGGCCTGTTTAAAACACAGTTGAAATTATAATTTGTAATTTTAATTAATATTGTGACTATATTTTTTTATAAAATTTAAATTAAAAATTGGTTAAAACTATAAATTTATAATATTTAAGAAGTGAGTTAAAAGTGAATGTATTATAGCATGTGAAAATTTTATATTTTAATATATTTTATTTTATATTATTTAAGTTAAAATTAAGTTTGTCAAACACTTAAAAAAATGTAGCTTTATATATGTGTTTTTAAACAAACTATTAGTTATAAGGACAATTGAGCCCTTATTTTGGACATGAAAATAGACATGTACATATATAACTAATAATAATAATACTAATAATAGTACTACATTAGTGTACGCCTTTGATTAGCTTGAGATTAGTGATTCACCATAAAGTTAAGAGTCTTAATCAAGAAGGGTCGGTCTCATAATAACGCAAGGTTAAGAAGTTAGCGAGAAAGAGAAACCTTTTTCACGTGGTATCGGTGAGTGCACTATGAGCATTATGTTTGATTGGATATATATCAAAGTCTGACGTAATATTTGTGAAGAAGTACCTATCTAAGATGAGGACACTTGTAACATCATGATGTATGATGATGGAAACCTTTGCAATATTTTAAGATCACGCCGTGAGTGGGAGCAATTAAGCATGCAAAAGTGATAGCGATTCTTATTTAATTTTCTCTTCCTTTTGTTATTATCCACACACAGCTTGGCCGAAGTTGAGATAAACACTACTCAATTAGAATATGATGTTTCTAATTAAATACTCTCCCTGTAGTTGTTCCACAAGTGGTTGGTTGGTGTTTACTTAACGGAACTTTTTCCTGTACCTTCTTTCAAGTGTCACCACTATATTGATTTGCTTCAACACATCATCCAAGAAATTCTCCTCCAAATTTTGAAGGAAAATTTACAAAACCAACTTTTTTTGGGGGTTGCTATCACGGGATTAGAACGACTCTGAATCTAGACATGGGAACGAGTGGACATTGTCATTCCATTCCCAAAACTACACTCCCACATCCAATTATCTTTGAAAGAGTTTACCATGAAAGTAACATATATATCATTAGTCTTCATAATAAATTCATATACATTCTCAATATTAAAGTCAAATTCAAATCGTTCCAAGAGAGAGGGAGAGAGATTAAAAAAAGAAAAATACACGCATATATGCAAGTTTTTATGTCAACATTTTAAATGGAGCTTCTTCTTTCTTTTTTTTCTTTTTTTAACTTTAAGGCCCAAACGTTTTAGCTCTTGACGCTTCCATCCCTAATTTAAAATTTTAAAATACTTCCGAACTCTTATTTCTTGGCACTCATGTCTTCATTTAAAAATTTTAAAATTTCCAAACTCCTATTTTCTTGGAACTTATATGGATCCCCAAATTTTGAAGTTACAAAACCGAGACTTCATAAGGATTTTGCTTCTATATCTCCTTTTTCATGTTCTTGAAAATGGGGGTTTGAGAATTCTAAATTTGAAAAGTGAGGATCCATCATGAAAATTGGAGCTTAAAGACCCACTTGCCCATATTTTCATAACGTGAATCAAGTGTCATCAATAAAAAACTTTGGGACCTCGATCAAAACAAACTCTTTTAAGTGATTATGTTTTAACTTAAGTGAAGCAGTGTAATTTGTAACTCTACCGACACCAAAATGCAACCTCCAGTTAATTACCATCCCTTTATCTAGTGAATAACTAAATTTGGCACGGTGAAATATATTATAATAAATTTTTTCTTCTTTTTTTTAAGAAGAATTTGCTTTGACGTGTCATAAAAGCATACGAGTAGTGTCTTAACCTTTTAAATTTTGGTGACATTCCACCCCCTTTACAATTCTCTCAAGTTAGTGAGTTGGCGAATGGCGATAGATCCAAGTTTCTAACATAATAAAAGATTAATAAAGTAAAAAGGTTACAGCTAAGAGACTTCTGGACTTGAAGATTTTTTAGAAACCCTACTTTGTTCAAAGAAAAGAAAAGAAAAATAACAAAAGGAAAGCGGAGACAGCGAGAGAGGATTAATGGGATATTTGTGGTTTCCTGAAGGCAAGAGTGAATACCAAGGGAGGAGGGTAAGCAAAGAGTGGGACCAGGTCACCAAGTGAGATTTACCGAGTTTGACAGACGTAAAAAGACAAAATTTATGATACGACAAGAATTTTTGTGTTATCACCCCTTAAGGTGATAGCATGGTAACAAGGAAAGAGCTATTAACAGATTTTGCAGAGCTATCTAAAGACTTTGCTTTTACCTGGTCGTGAATTCATGTGTGGCCGAGGGTAAAAAGTTTGCCCTTTTTGTTTGGTAGCAAAGACTACGTTTTTAATTGAGAGATTTTTAAAGTGTATGGTTGGTAGATGATAAAGGTCGAGAGCTAGAGTCCTTTCATCCTCCTATTAGTGGTTTTAGTGACTTCAAAGGAAGGGGGTTTCGTTAACTTTTACTCGATTAGGATGTGAGAATACCATCGATTTTTTTTATTATTTGATAAAATTTAATCAAAAAAGATATTTTATGCTATAGATAAGTATTTTTATTTTAAATATTAGATTTATTTTTTAACGGTTTAATTTATAATTAAAAATAAATTTTACCTTATATATCCTAAATTTTTAACATAAAGTTCACAACTAAAATTGAAAAATTATTTCCACGATTAAAATAAAAGTACTAACCGGTAAAGATAAAAATGATTGTTTTATCATTAAAAAAACAAAAAAACTACCACGTAGTGATTGGGAAGACGGAAAAATGATTTTGTGTCATGTATTGTAAATTTTATGTGGTGTTTGACAGCTAGTAGCTTACACTACTTTTTCAATTATAAATAATATAAAGCCCTTATATGTTATAAGAATAATTAAAAAAAATCGCTACAATATAAAGTTTTTATATGCTATAGTAAAAATAGTTCTAACGAACGGTTCTCACCACCTTGCCAAACGCCTTATTAAACATATAACTCACAAATAAAATTGTTAAAAAATTATTTCGATGATTAAAGAGAACTAACCAATAAAGATAAAAGGGTAAATTTCACGAATTTTCGTCCAACTATGTCACTTGTAATAATTGCCTCTAAACTTTAAAACGTATATATTATGCTCCCTTAACTATAATATTTTTTTAAATTCACCCCTTTAACTTTAAAACATATTTTTTTGAATGAAATTGTTGAATTTCTTTTAATTTAATATTAGATATGATACTTAGAGATTAACATAAATGTTCTTTTTTTACTTTAAATGAACTAGTTTGATAGTAAATTTTTGTATATTTTATCTTTAAAGTATCTACGTAAAAGCAAGAAAAAGAAAGAAAAAAATAAAAAATATATCAAAATTTAAATTGATTCTTTAGGGTTTAATAAACATAATAAGTATTATTTAGTTGAAAAAAATAATACATTTTAAAGTTTAAAAGCTTAACATATAATAATATTATGGTTTAAAAGATACAATAACCACGTTCTAAAATTTAAAGAATATTTTGACCAAAATAAATATAACCCAAGGGAAATCGGCAAGATTTGTCGAAGATAAAAAGGTTAGTCCTATCATAAGAACATCCACGTAGTGATTTGGAAGCGGGGCAAAAGAAAAAAGATTTTTTTTTTTTTTTTTTCTGGTGAAATGATGAAAAAGGATGATTGACGTGCATACCAAACTGCATGAAAGCAGAGCATGGGAAACAAAACCAACTCGTTCATGAGATGGAATATAGAGCCATACAGTTTGGGAAGGAAACAGCTGGCGGAAAGAGTCATGATTAAAGAAAGAAGAAAGAAAAGAAAAGAAAAGGAAAAAACCGTGTGGTGTCTGGTTTGGTTTGGTGTTTCTTTTAATTCCTCTTTAATAATTGCCTTCAGACCAATCTCGAGAACCTAACCCAAAGCTGACAGCACACAGCTAAGACAGCAGTGAAGATAACTCGGACGCACGCCCCACGAATCTCACTGTCTCACCTTTCCCTTCCCCAATAGACTATGATTACGACGGGGCCAACTACTAAGTCACAAAGGGCTTGATTTTTTTATTTTTTATTTTTTATTTTTTCTTCACTGAATTAGTTCTACAAGTTTCAGGTACAACTGCAGAACATCCCAATGTTCTTGGGGCTTTGGATCAACGAATCATAATCTGTTGAAAAATCCAAATCTTTATCTTTGTCGGGCTAGAAATTCACTGCTCAAATCTAATCTAATTTATAATTATTTTTTAGACTAAAATATATAATTTGTTTGTTTTGAGTATTATTTAAGCTTAATAAGCTTAGATATAGATTTAAATATCAAAAATCTTTTAAATGCGTGTTTGTTTTCTCGAAAATCTGAATCTTTGAGTATTAAAAATTTAAATTTTCAGAGTTCTCGTTATGTTTGCTATAGTAAAAACTAAAATTCTTTTTCGTATACTCTGAGGAAAAAAATCATAACTTTTTCATTTGATATCCAATTGAAATGATTTTTTTTTTCATTGTGTTCCTAGTAAAGAGAGGAATAAATTAAGATCTATATTACATATTTTTTAGTATCATTAACATTAAGATTTTATTAGATTTGTTAATAAATCAAAAACTATTTTCATTACCTTTCCAAACACAAATTTAATTTTATTTCATACTCAGATTAAAACCTAAATGCATATCCAAACACGAATTTGAATAACAATTCAAATCACTAACTCAAATTAAACCACTAATTTAAATCTATTTACCAAACAAATCCTCTTATTTTGTAAGTAATAAAGTAGCCGAAGCTATTAGCCCAATTCAATCTACCGTGTGGTAAGTCAGAGGCTTAGAGCTAAATTTATTTGCTTCAGATCTACTGGTTATTACGAATTTTTTAACCTCAAAAGGTGGATTCTCAATATGTACTCAAACATAGATTAGATTTTAGTCACTGTTTAGATTTTACATTTAATACATATATACACACATAAAAATTTCAGTTTAAAACATACTGTTCAAAATTAACAATTTAAACTACAAAGGTTTAAATCAATTCAACTTATATGCCCATACAAAAGGGGTGTTTTTATAAGGTGTTTGGCATAATTGTTAGAATTATTGGTTAGAACTGTAAACACTGTAACATTGAGGGCTTTACATTATAGCAATTTTTTTGCTTTTATTGTAACTTGTAAAAGCTTTACACTATTTCTAACTAAAAAATTGGTCAGAACTAACTAATATCAAATAGGCTATTATCGTATGTTTTTCATTGATAAATGTAGATAAAAGTGTGTGGTAAAATGATTGCAGATGCAAATTTATTGTAAGTTTATACCTAAATTTAACATAAATTGTAAAGTTTAAATCACTCATCTCAAGCCAAAGGAAAAGAGAGAGAGAAAACAGTAAAAAAAGATTACAAAAATAACTTAAAGTTTTGTAGCATTTTGTGGGTCATCGTAGAAAAATAAATAGAATGTATAAATTCATAAATAACATTGATTTTGACTAATTTCTAGCAGCTCACAAATTGTAAATAACTATTGTGCGCGTTATACTAACTTCTAATAATTAATGTACGTGCATGATTAATCTAACATAAAAATAAAAAATAAATTCTTATGGTAAAGAAGACAATTTTGTACCATCTATAAAGCGTATGTATTTTAGCTGTCGTATTAATTTTAAACAGTTTATTTTGTGACTGGAAGAAATTTTATTTTGTGTACAGTAAATTTTTAACATAAACAGCCGTATATCAAACCGTTAATAAGATGTTTGATAAAATTGATTAGAAACAACTTTTTGGTTTAAAAACACTATAACATGTAAGAGTTTTACACTGCAACAACTTTTTATATTTATTGTAGAATATATTTTTTCTAAATACCTATGTGATAATTGATTTCATTATAAATCAAACTATATAAATCATGTAACATATGACACTATTTTCACAACTTAAAATAAAATCTAGCAAAAGTTTCTCTTTTTTTTTTTTTTTTTGGTTCTTTAGATCTCTACTAATAAGACTCAGTTTTTCATCATTAGATATGATGAAAATAATTTTTTACTACTTATTAGATGATTAAGAAAATAGATATCCATCAATAAATCATCTATCCTAAAATAAAATAATTTTTTAAAAAAAATTTTGTATTTTTATATGGTTAAAATCTCATTACTTATGAAACCGTGAGTCACAATCTAATATGCAGTGTATTTTTTAAATTAACATCTTATTTATCTAACTATATTCTAATCAACTTTTTAATTAAAAATAATATAAAATTTTTATATGTTACAATAAAAAAATTATTATAACATAAAACTTTTATACGTGACTATATTCACGTTCTACTAATAATGACCTACAGTAAAATTTTATCAGCAGGGACGATTAAATAGGATTGTGTCCATTCTTTTGAAAGCAATTTCTTCCCAATGTCTTGCGTGAAAGCAGCACAATACCAGATTTCACCGTCATCTTTGACAATTGCACCAAACCAAAACCCACAATCCACATTTTGCTAGCTACATATATATATATATATATGCGTGTTTAGCCACTGCCAGCCTTTTTTGGGTTTGCTCCCACCATAAATACATATATATATATATATATATATATATATATATATGTCTCTTGTCTTTTTATTACAGAACTGTGAACATCACAGAATCAGAACAATACAATTCAGCCTGGAGCGCAGGAGCCCTTTTGAAAGCGCCTTTAGAAATAGAAAGGTGCAGAGAAAAAATTTGGTCAGAGACCCACAATAAAGACAATTTGGCACACCAACGAGGTAGCTGCGTGGACTCAGTTCACATGAGAGACCATCACTTCAGAAAAAAGTGCGTCTCCTTTTTTGTGGGTCACTAGTCAGTGCTTTTCCAAATATTTAAACCAGAATTAGTTCCTAAATAGGAGTTCCTTTCTTAGCCAAATACTAATAAATAAAAGGTTCTCAACTAAACACCTAACTGACAGCTCCATGCTTTATTTTAATCCAATCAGAATCTAGTTTAGTTTTGATGTGTTTCCCTGCTCTCAGAAGCCTCCTGTTACCCTCTCGTCAAAGGGTAACGCTTTAAAAGAGACGGTTTATGTTATAAATGTTTACTTTCAGTCTTATTTTACTCGTTGGTGTTAAAAAAATCTTATTTTGGTCTATAGTAATTTTTTTTTGAATTATGACTCTTTTATTAATTAGATGTCAAATATTTTAACAAAATATTCTTAAAATCTCTTATTTTGGTCCATAATATACTATTTTGTTTCACTTTTAATCCCTCTAGCTTCGATAACAAAGTACCATTAAGGATCAAAATTAAAAAAAAAAACTAAGTAAGAAACTAAATAAAACGATTTTACTTTATATAACTAAAATAAAAACAATTTATCATAATGTTTTTAGATAAATTTTAATTTTTTTAAAGGTAAATAATCTTTAATATCAATGTACTATATCTGCTTGTGTGGATATAATAATGATGTTTGGAATTATAATTATGCAACACAACAGATAAATATAAATCATAATGCATAGCTTGTTATTTAAAATCATAATGCATAGCTTGTTATTTAAAATACTTGATTATCAAATGCTTATATACTAATATTAAAAATTCAACAAATCTTTTTTGTCTTACTAACAATAAGATAATTTTTTTTACTACAAGCAACGAAATTCTTATATTTAGTTTTTCACTTTAAATTTTTTAAATTTTACTTTATAATAACTCTTAGTTATAACAGAGGGACCAAAAGTTTGAAACAAAATAATAGATTAGAAACTAAAGTGGGACATTTTAAAAAATTTTCTGTTAAATATATAACGCCCAACTAAGAGAGGAACTAAAACTAAAACAAAGTCATAGATTAAAAACAAAATAGAATTTTTTAAATATTAGGGACTAAATCAAGACTGTCATGAACCATTTGTAAAATTAACCCAAATATATATAATAGTAGTCCGTCTATGGTATGGCCTTATATCAGTCTCATACGTTTTAAATCGTTAGATCTGATCAAAATTATAAATAAAAATTCATTTATGAAGATTTTTTATCGTACAATTAAGTCCAAATTATGACTACCTACATTAAAAACTTGTAGCGTCACGTGCATAACTATTTTTAATCTTAAATGAGACTATTAAAAAGTTAATTCAACGATTAAAATTGTAAAACCTACTGGTAGGATGAAGATTAAGTTTTGCCGTAAAAGTTTAATGATCTACAATGCCATTAGGCCCTCAAGTTAAATACGTGAAACAGTCTCCTGAAATATCGTCTCCCATTAATTGAAAAAAAAGTTATATTTACTTGTATATATACTCATGAAGTCATTAAGAAATGTTTAGTTTTGTAGGGAATTATTCATCATTCTTAGTAAACTCTAAAAAGAAAATCAGGTTGCATTCAATACTACTTCTTGATATATGTAAACACTTAAAAAGGAAAAATAATTAAATAAATCAATGTCATATTATTAATGTTGTATTTGGTAGTGTTTTTGAAACAAAAAATGTTAGAACGTGTTGCTCATAAAATTCCCGTCTAAATAAAACATGCACTTTCACTATTTTGTAAGTATTAAAGGAAGATTCATGAAAAGGTGCTTGGCAAATATAGTTAGAACTAATTTTTTGATTATAAATAGTGTAAAGTTCTCACATGTTAAAGTAAAATGCAAAAAGTTACTACATTGTAAAGCTCTCATATGTTATAGTGTTTTAAACCAAAACGTTGGTCCTAACTATGCTTACCAAACACTCTATTCTGTTGAGTTATATAGGAATACCTTTTAAAAGGCTTTGCACAAAATCCTAGGTATTTATTTCCAAATGATTTCTGAAATAGCATTTGTTTAGCAACAAGGAAAACAATAAAACAAAAAAAAAAAACTAATCTTCCCTTCTATAGAAGAATTTGGAAAACACCCAAAATTGTTTTTCTTTTTCAATTGTTATTTTATAAGAAAAATCTTTTTTATTCTTATAGGGTTATAACTCTGTTACTAACAAGACAATGAGACAAGTCCAAAAAGTACATTACATATTAAACTGGACTCATAGTCTTGTAAATAATAGGGTTATAACCCTATAAGGTGTCACGACCCATGAAGCGTGGGCCACAACCGAAGTAAATAAAACAATTAAATCAAAATAAATAAATGAGAACAAATAAAATAACTAAACAATAACAAACGCTCAACTGAAATTACACCAACAATAGTAATCACCGTCATGTAGAGCTTTGACCACGAAGGAGGTTGCATAATTAAACGACTAATGTGGCGTCCGGCCCGGACGTACTCCCTCAAGCCTCTATAGGACCCACCTTACGGAGCCCCCGGACTTATGGCTCTTTTTGATAGGCCATCCCCGTGCTGTTCACTCATCCGTAATGTCTCCTCTAGGGCCCTCAGGGTTTTTCTTTCGCGTTCCTCAGGTTCGAGCCTCAAACCTCCCTTAAGAGGTTCTTATTTCCTTCTCGAGTATCAATTGAGTTAGTTTGAGGTTCGAACCTGAGGGACGCGAAAGAAAACCTTAAGGGGCCAGTGGGCCCCAAAGAGGACAGTACGGATAAGTGAGCGACACAGGGATGGTCTACCAATAAGAACCATAAGTCCGGAGGCCCCACAAGGTGGGTCTCATGGAGGCTTGAGGGAGTACGCCCGGACCAAACGCCACAACTGACACCATCATTATCTTTTAAAAATCAATACTATGAGACTAATAATGAGAATGTGAAAATACACATTTTTTAAGGCTAAAATCAAACATTTTGCATTCATATTTCTCGTTAAAACCCTTAATTGTAGCATTTATGTCATAATTATTATCATAATGCGTTTGTATTAAAATGATTTAAAAATATGTTTTTAGTGTGTTTTTATATTAATAATATTTTTAGTAATTTTTATAATCATTTGTATGTGTTTTATAATTAATTAGTTTGTAAATAATTCAAATAGTAAAAATAATGTTATGTGATTTTATTTTAAGTTTTAAAATGTTTGTAAACAAGTTTTGAGTTTGTAAATATGTTTTATTATTTTTTAGTAATTTCTAAAAGTATTCCCAGGTTTTAAATAGTATAGTTATTAAGGTTTGTGAATTTTAGAAGTTTTTATATATTTTCAGTAATTTTTGTGTGTTTCATTGTAAATAAATTCTTTTAGTTATTGTAAAAATTATGTTTATAAAATAGTTAATTTTAGTTTGTCTATTTTATTTTAGATTTAAAATCTGTAAGAAAAACAAAGCAAATCGACACGAAAAAGGGGCAAAAAAACCTCAAGTACATAAAAAATAAAACAAAAAATAAAAATCAAGAACCACCACGTGGCGCTTTATCAGCCGTCCAAGCGTCCCTCCTCCCCCCGAAATCGTGCATAGTGTGCGCATGTGAGCGCCTCTTCTTCCCTTCAATCAGCATACTGTGACTCATCTAATGGTCACGTTTAGCTCACTAGGCCCCAGCATTCTTCAACCACCAAATCAAGTCTCGGTTCACGTGATCTATAACCTTTGTTCATCCATCCCTTACAAGCGTCACACTAGATCACAAGTTAAAATCAGCACATCTTTGAGCTATTTCACGCGTACAAGAAAAGAAAAAAATAAAAAAGTAAAAAATTAGATTAAATATGGTTCTACATAGTGTTGAGCGGCAAGTAATATTTCAAAAGTTCCAAAATAATCTTAAATTGCCATCCTACTCATTTGCAATCTAAAAATATCTAAATAAAATAATAAAAATAATAAATAAATAAAAAGATAAAAAAGTCTTGTAAATAATAACTTTTCTTCACCTATAAATACCCCCATGGCATGTATTCTTCACTCCTTCTCCTAGTGAAAAATTTCTTTCCTCTTATAAAAATGTAGTTCTAAGTTTAATTTTAGTTTTCTTAATTTCTAGTTTAAGTTTTTGTAAGATAGTTTTAACTTTATGTTGTAAACTAGTTATATTTAGTAAAATTATGTGTGTTTTTACCTTCAATATGTCTTTCTAAATTTCCTCTTTGCTAAAGAGAGAGGGAAAAATTTTGATAAAATTAAGGTAAATATATTTATTTTATTAATAGTTTCTAAGTTGTCATAATGTCAAAATCATTTTTTAGGAGCCATTTGGTTATGTTCTCAGAATTTTTGAAAATGTTTTCGCACATTTTTCTAGGCAAAAATTTTAAAAACACTCTCAATACAATTTATAAAAAATTCTCATTTTTTAAAACAAAAATATTTTCATCTGTTTTGAAAATAATACCAAACAGCTGCATGATTTTCATGTTAACTTATCTAAAACTCTTGCAAAATTAAGTTTTAATGTATTGTAAACGTAAACTGACACAGGAAATGCTTAGAAGCACTTTGATTATTCATAGACAAGGAATGGTATGTTGAATGCTTGACGGTAAATTTTGTTGGCAATTTTAATTAGTTAATTTTAAAATCATACATATTTGTTAACATGAGCTTTTGATACATTATAGACATGAATTGGCACATTAAATACTTGGTAACTCTTGATTTATTGTAGACAAAAAATGGCATATTGCATACTTAAACCATTTTAATAAATAATTTTAGAACAATCAAAGCATATTTAAGTTAATTGCTAGAATAGAACCTTTAATCTTCAGTGTTGTTAACTTTGTTGTTTCTTCCAAGTTAATTTGCACTTATTGTTAAAGTTTCATTTACCATTATAATTTAAGTCATGTTTCTTATTGTTGAGATTCCAAAAATCACAAAAAAATCTAAAAAATGAAAAAGTAAAAAAAATGTGTAAATATTGTAAATAAATTGTAAATAATTAATTTTAATCTTTAAATTTTTCAGCTAAAACTAATATAACTGATATATTGATTGAACATTTGCAATATCTTTTTCATATGGGATCGACCTCAGATTCACCGAGTTTTAATACTTGGACAACCTTATACTTGAGGTTATATCGGACCCGAATAACTAACATCGACATTAGGACAAATCATACAATACACCTGGCATACAACGATCTTAAAAGAAATACCATTTCTACTCATACTCCATGATCATCGAACTCAGTCCAAATGCGACTAGTTCTGCAAACTTAGGAGAAATTTTTAAAACAATAAAACGTAAGCAAAAAGACTCAGTAAGATAATCTGTTAAAATCACATTGTTCAAACTTGTATTTACAAATAAAAGAATTACTTGCAAATTATACTTACCGAAGCTGAATCATAAGATCTTAACGAAAACGTAAATAATAAAATACTTACTTGTATGAATCTTGATAAAACACCACCGTACGAGTTTTGGGAATTAAGAAGAATATCAAAACACATTTCCTTAGATGTATGAAATAACTTCAAAATAAAAAATAGAAATTATTCTTAAAAATTATTTAAGAATTAAACTTGGCCAAAATCATTTATAAAGTAAGCTACCAATAAAATGATAGAAAATATATCCTACCTCAATATTTGAAATTCAAATACCGTTAGCTCCGATCAAGAATTTAGCATAAGTTCCATTTTAGTAAACCTTAAAAATGCATTTAAAGTCAGAGATAATGCTTAATCAAATATTATTATATTAATTTAATTATCAGTGTGTCAATTTACGCAAAATAATTATAAATACAAACTTTATTTTTCAATATTCATAATCTTTGGAACATTTTCGAGTCATAAAATGACGAAAAACCGAACAGACAAGAATGAAAAAACACGAGGGGCTCAGATGACGGTCACGGCAACTATTGGCAACCACCGCTGTCGACCTCCCTCATGGGCGAGCTGAGCAGAACCAACCCCTCCCTCTTTTGGTCAGACCTATTCTAACTCAAAATTTTCAACTCCAAAATAGTCTAAAATGTGGGAAAACTTCTCAAAGCACTTTGTCAAGCAACTAAGAACATGGAAAACCATTTTTCCCAATTGTTTTTTAACATCAAACACAAAGATTTCACCCATACATGAAAACTTTGAAAATCTAAAAACCCTAAAACACAACAAACTCAATTTGCATGCATATAAAGCTCAAAACCCAAATTTAATCACCACAGTAATGCAAGAAAATTAGTGAGGATATTTGGGTTGGAGAAATAGAATCACAAATTAGATTTGGTATTCATGAAAACCTACCTGAAACTCAAAAGAAGATGCTTGACTTTAGATATTTTTTTTGAGAATCCTTTTTGTGGTTTGAGAGAAAATAAAAGAGAGACGAGAGGGGTTTTGTTTTAAAATAGTGTACAATATGAGTGTGTGGCCTTGGGACTTGTCTAACCAAGACATATGACAGAGAGCAAGAAAGAGAGTGAGTGGGCAATGGGAAGTGGGAGAGAAGTGGGAAAGAGTTCTATGCCAAGTCGAGACCACGCAATGTGAATGTCTGATCGGTAGAATTTGAAAAAAGGGCCGAAAAAAATTTGAAATTGGGTAAACTACCTCTTTTTTTTTTGCACAAAAAAAGCACGCTTTTCTGAGCAGGTAAATAGTCCCAGTTTTTTCTAGAAAAATAAGGAAAATAACTGTAGCAAGGTAAGAAACCTCAACAAGATGAAAACAAAAAACTGAAGCAGTTTTCATGCCCAAAGGGCCTTTTTTTTAATGCCAAAAACTGACAAAAAAAAGGTCATTGATCAAAAAAAGTTTTTTAAAAAAGTCATTTTTAAAAATCTGCCTATCTGATGAGGGTTTTTAGAGCATTTGGAAAATAAGTGGGCTTAGTTTAATTGGAGAGTTAAAAATTGAACCCATTATGCTATTCTCACTACCATTTACCAAGAAAAGCCAACAATGGCAGTTTAATAAATAGAGAGGCACGTGGCATAGACAGAAGTATTAGTTTACTTTTAAAAACCCAAAAATCATATTTTTAATTGACTTTAGAAATAAAATATGCGTAAAATTTTAAATGGTTAAAATTAGCAATTAAATCACACTTAGCACACTTAATAATTAAATCTAACATAATTAATTTGACTTAAAATTCAAGAGTATTACATAAGGTTAAATAGGATTGCACTTTTCATAAACATGACAAAGTATAATTTTTTCTTTTACACTCAATATGATCTATCTAGAAAAAAGCCTACATAGAATTAGGCTAATTCAAACTATGGGGTGGTTTAAACTAGCGCTCAATAGAGTAATAACTAATGCTAGTTTAAACCATAGATGCGGTCTTAGATTTGCCAAAACACTTATAATTTAAACTTTGGCCCCTTTTCAAGTTTACACAGTCATTTTTACAGTAAAAATCATTTTTATTTTTATTTTTTTTATAAAACATAGTTTTCATTAAAAATCATTCTTATTTCTGTTTTTCTTTATAAACATAATTTTTCTATTACTAGTTCTTATTTTAAACTTGATGTAATATTTTACTCTCAATTTAAACCAATATTTCAAATGTTAATTCAAAACCATTGTTTAAACTACAAGTTTAAATCATATAAACCAACTATACCATCGCGCACCAAACCAAAAGAATTTTTCAAAACAGTTCTGTTATTACTTTCCAAAATTTCGACAAAACTATTTAGGAAGCGATCACAAACGGTAACCAGTCATTTTGAAATTACTCTCACACGCGCTATTTATTTATTTATTTTTTCTAATTCTTTTTTTTTTTTTTCAGTTGTATTTATAACCCCGCCCAAGTATCATGCCAGGAGACAGTGAGGCATCCCAGTAAATAGAAATCACAAGTGTTGCTTCTTTCTTTTCTCCTAAATGACAGGCCTTGACTTTTTTGTCTCCGTCAGAGAGGTTAAAAGAAGGACTCGTCTTCGGATTCAAATCAATGTCAGCCTCTTTATTCATCGTTAGGGAACACAAAAAAAAAAAAAAAAAGTTCAGCATTCTTCGTAACGTGCAAAATATGGAATTTTCAAGAGTCCATATAAAAGCAATTTTGTCAAAGAACTGCATGAAATTGACCGGCATGTAGGTTGACAGCAAGTTGTTGTTGTTCTTTTTTCTTTCTAGAAATACGCATTTGGTCGTATACATTCTTGTGGAGGTGGCCGTTTGGGTCAAGCCAAAGGGGGCCCCTGGCCCATCTTTTACAGCTCAAGTTAAGCCTTAGAATGGGTAGGGCCGAAGATTTAGATACAAATTAGAATCTTACTGAACTAGACCGACTCAATTAGATAATTTTTTAAGATAATAAGAAAAATAGGTCAGATTCATAGTTGAATAAAAATTAATAGACCAAAAAGTTAGAATTTATAGTTAGTAAATAGCCCATTTGATTTTAGATCTGTATTAATTAAATGATATAATGACTAAAATACCCAAATCGCAAACCTTAGCAGACAAGTGCCCTTTCCCCTCCTTCTTTCTCTCTCTCTTTCCCTAGCATAGCTACCGACCACGACCTCTTCCAACAATGAAAAAACTCTCTCGCTGCCCAACTTCGCCTCCACTGGAGCAACCGTCGCCGTCCAACTCGCTACCATCAGAGCTCGCGCCAACCGCCATCCAAGATCGCGCTCCGTCAATCGTTGGGGAGATCTTGATTGCCAACTACTGAGGAGATTGAAAGCTTCAGTTGTCGAGGAGAACAATGGCGTTGTTTGGAGCAGTCCTCGTCGTCAGAGGAAGCAAGCGCAGGAGTCGTGGAGGGAGAAACTTTGTTGCCAAAGTCGCACGAGGAGCAAGCACCAATGTCGTTGTTGGAGTCACATGGGGATAGGTCGCTAGAGTTGCGCGAGCAGCAGCTTCATCATTGGTGTCTTTATCAAAGCTAAGAAAAAGAAGAGGAGGGGTTTTTTTTGAAATTTTACGAAAATTTGGTCTATTTATTTAAGTTATCAAAATTTTGGGCTAAAATTTTTTATTGCTATATCATTGCAATTTATTTGTTGCAATTCTCCTTTTTTTTAAAAAAAAATTCCTTATAAAAATGTCGACAGCCTAGGCGCATGTAGGCTTTGGCCTAGGCTAGACCTCCTTTTTCATTAACTAGTCTAATGTTGCCTGACATATTTTTCCCTTTAGCCTGTATGAGCCGAGCTGGATAGCCTAAATTGACTCCTCTATATTCTTGTGTCATGGCAAACTAGATAACCAAGCAATTAAATGGAAATTGTTCCACTTAAGACCCACATTGTAGAACACTTCAAATGCATCTCATAAGTAACAAAAGTAAGCGCCACTTCTACAAATAAATTGCCAAATATTTAAAAAAATAAACCTTGTATTTGGCAAACAACTTCGTAAACGGTGTAAAGCTTTCACATACTTATAAGGTAAAAATATGCTATAATGTAAAACTGTTTGAGTTTAAACTCATTTGTCACATATCCTTAAAAACTGCATAAGATGTCATATGTATGTAACATCATAAATGTAACTGTTTATATTCAACAGCAAAACTAATGGACTTTGTCATTCAAGAGGAAACTATGAGGGGAAGGCATTGATACCAGGCAATTTTAAAAGAAAGGAAACTTCTTAAAGTTTTTTGTTTGGGATATTTCAAAGGTGTTTGGGAGCATTAGTTAGAACTAATTGGTTAATAACACTGTAATATGTGAAAATTTTACACTGTAGTAACTTTTTTTACTATAGCTGCTAAGAGCTTTAAACTATTTGTTGATTAGAACCAATTAATTCTGACTGAAAGCCAAACACCCTATTCAATGATCCTAGGAAAAGTAAAAAAGGAAGGAATTGATGTATATAGCGTTTGGCAATCCCGTTCAAACTACATAATTAAAACTGCTACAGTGTAAAACTCTCATATGCTACAGTGTAAAGTAAAAATAGGTTATAGTATAAAGCTCTTACATGTTACAGTGAAATAGTTTCAACTTTTAATTCTAACTGCATTATCAAGCACACTCACAAGGAAGGTCTTAGACGAGAGTTTATGTTAAAAAGAAATCGCATAAATTATGGAATCTAAGTTTCTTATTTTAAAAACTCTCTGCTTTTTTCTTAGTATTTTGATTTCATATATGTTTTTAAATTAATTGTTTGTGCTATTTGCTTTGTCATTTTGTGTATGATCATGCTGACTATTATATTGTTTGCTTTAATATTATAAAGTTACAGTATTTATGATAAGAGCACATTTGTATATTGCACGTAAATATGTGCTTTTTCAAAGTTCTATTCTTATTTCATATTTCATTATCATAGACTTTGTAATCTTTATGCTCCTATTTTTTAACATGATCATAGGTGTTTTATTATTCAATTTCGTTGAATACGAGGAAGAACACCAATCTTATTTTATTATCATAAAGTTTTGATAGTCTCATCATAAATATCTTAATAGCCAGTTTTATAATGAAATAAAATTGACTTATTATAGATATTGTTAAGACTGAAATGACTTAATTCTAATTAATTCTAAAATCACACCCTTTTTTATAATGAAAAACGTAGGACGACCTATTTTACACAAGAGTAAAATTCTTAAATTACCCCTAATGAAACTACCCTAGTCCACCTATTTTAGTTTTTGGGGGGATATCCTAGTCCACCTTGATCCCCCCGGGAGGGGCCCTTCCTGCCCTCCCAGGACGACCTCACCGTGAGAGTTATTTGTATGTCTTCTCTGCATAAGACTTAAGACAATAATCATCAAGACAACAATTAGATAGACATATTCTTGTATAAATGATTTGCACTCATACTTCTGTTTTTAATATAAAATTTCGGAAGACATAGTTAAGTGCCGCCCACAAACCTGTAGCCCAAAAATTCACAACAACGCAGCCGTAAATTGATACTTTGGTTTGGAGGGAGAGAGTTGAATTTCTTCTCATAAAACATAATAGGTTAAGAACGACTTTGAATATTGCAAGATTTCAATTGCAAGGGCTACATTCTGTCATACCATGGTTTGATTTGAATGATTTAATTAGATAAGGAATGATGTTTCCTTTTTAACACTTTCTGTTGGGAATTAAGAGTGCGCTTAGACATACCAGCTTAATCAAAAAATTAAAAAAAATTGGTTCATATCAGTTTTCTTATACTTTTTTTTTTTATAAAATTTGAATTGTTGCGACGTTTTCAATTCAAATCGTGTTTTCAAACGCACTCCTACATGCTGTGCATTAACAACGCATGGTTTTACAAGCTACATACGTGTGTTGGAACTTAGAAGCTTGAATTTGTTTCGTTCTGCTAGTTACTCCCCAAGTCCCGTGACATGACTATCAATTGGACTAAATGTTTTTGTTTTCAATTTTTTAGGACCGTGTATGTATGGTGTTTGAAACAACAGAGGAAAAACGCAGAGAGAACCAAAGTGGGAGAAAATAGATAGATAGGGGTTATTTTGGCCTATGCCATAATGAAAAAAGGTGACACCAGGCAATCAAAACATCCTACAACTATCTGAATAATGTGCATGTTTTGGAGCTTTTATTTTTCAGGATATTCCTGAACTGATTTTTTTAATTTAGGGACTTGAGATTGGAAAGAAAGAAAGAAAAAAAACTGTATCTTTTCTCAGTTTGTAGTGTGACCTAGTGTGCACAGTATAGATACTAAAAGAACATAGAAAAAAAGGAAAAAAAAGAAAGGCAATTTTAGTGATGGGAACCGAAAAACAATACCAATCGATAGGTATCTATCTTTTAACTACTAAATCATGTCTAAAACTCAAAATTTGGAAGGAACCCCTTGTTCTTTTGTTTTATATTCAAAGTTATTCAATGGTCATTGACATGTGGGTATGAATTTAGATTCTAGTGTAATTGATGGTGATATGCAAGTCTCTTATTCATGCCTTCTGTCCTTGTAGAACCCAGCTTAATTCGTAGTTGCAGTCATCGAAACACATTGTTGCAGGTCTCTCTATCTCTCTCGTAATTTAAAATTGATATAAGGTGTTTAAAAGAATGATTTGAACTCTAAAATTTTAGCTGCAAATAGTATAAAGCTCTCATATATATAGCGCAAAGAAAAATATTTTAAAATGTAAAGCTTTCACTTGCTATATATATTTTGAAACAAAAATATGCTATAATATAAAACTTTCACATGTTATTATGTGTGGTTCAAAATATTTATGGTTTCAACTCCTTACAAGCACCCAAATAGTAAAGTAATAAATTCTAAATTATTGTTTTTGTTAAGCACGTGAGAGTAATATTAACAGCGAAAAGCCTAATATACATAAAGTAAAAACATAAAAAGAATAGGCCGCCGATCCAAATTATAATTATATTCAATCTTGGTGCAAAAAGCCAAACAGACAATAATAATTTTTAAAAAAAAAAAACAGGCATAAGTGGAAAAAAAAATTGCAATGTAAGATCTTGCTTCATTACGCTTTTAATATATTATAATAATAAATTTAGTTGGCTAGCCTTTGAAAAATTAAAAAGCCCATAAACTTGTTCTCCTCTCAAAGTTTAATTGGCCGTCATTTCTTTATATATTCTATGGACGTGGGGTGGCTAATCTTTTTTTTTTTTTTTTCCTCTGGTTGAAAAGAACAAATCTTCCATGCATTATATAAATATTGTATTTTATAGAGTGAATAATTTCTCTGTATAACATCGCTTCTTCTTGTTTTCGTTTTGCTCAATATGTAATGTTTATTTATCAAATCAAACAACATTAAGTCTGAAACGATAACGCTTACAAGTGATTAGAGTCATTGAAGGGGATCAATGACATTAGGAAAACAATACACGACATAACTGATAATCAGGTCTTCTTAGCTCAATCAAAGCCGTTTGATCTATTTAAGGTTACTGACTTATAGTGACTTTTGTAAAACGTATTAACGTTTTAAATTCAATAGAAAATTCAATCATATTACCAAAATTCTTGTTTACTATGATTGAATTGCTACAATTAGTTTTCAAAAAGTGCTATTTGCTATAATTTTTTTTTTTGGTAAAATAACTTTTGTTTTTCTCTCGAAGTGTTGTTAGCTCTATTTAATTTGATAATCTTATTATTCTCTAATTTGTAGAAACTGTGATAATATATTGAAGCAATTCATTGCTATAAATATACAAGTGCTTTATGGTTCATGCTTAATATGTGTGAGTTGAAAATGAATAACAATCATAAGCTTCTTATTTTATTGTCTTTTATCTTGATGAATTTCATCTTTGTGGAATCGGGTGAGTCTAATAGTTGAAAGCTCATTTGTACCATATTAAATTTCGGTAGTTGAACATGTTTTATATCTCCATAAATTATAACGACTTTAAAATGAGGTTATTGTTTCATTTTTTTATATACTGAGGATCATTTTAACATAAAGCTATTATGTTTTGAAGTATTTTACATTCATTTAATGGAACATTTCTTCTTCTTCGTCTTCTTCTTCTTCTTCTTCTTCTTCTTTACCTGGTCGAAAAGAAAAAGTTTTATACGTCATATAAAAATGATGTATTATAGATTGAATAATTTTATTCATTTTGCTCATTATGTAAATTCTATTATTTATCAAATCAAACAATATAAAATCCAAAACATCACGCTTGCAAGTGATTAGAGTCATTACAGGGTGTTAATGACCATCAAATTTTGAGATATTATTATACAACATAACTGATAATTAGGTTTTTTTAGTTCAATCGAAGCCATTTGATCTAGTAAAGTCCAGTGAATTTCGTAACCTATCAACATTTTTTTCTAAGAAAAAACCTATCAACATTTTGAATTCAATAGAAAATGAATAAGTATAATATCAAAATACATGTTTATTATGATTGTACTTTATAATTAAACTATATTTGTCTTCATTTAATATGTGAACTATTGAATATCTCTGCACCTAGAAAAATGTTCTTTATATATATGAATATAAGAATTAATAACTTTTATTCTTAATAGATAAGAAGTTGCAACTTTTAGCTCTTATGTTTGTTTGGAAAACAGAATCAATAAGAGCAACAGTTCCTCTGGGTGACCCATTTCGTTGCAAATATGATATTTATTGCACTGTGAGATGCAAACAAGCTTTTCCAAATGCAATGTAGGTCTGAAAGTGGTAAACGACGTGGTGTTCATATATGCTTCTGCTTTCTAACTTAGTATGTTTAAATAAATTATATGTATTGTATCGTCTTCTTATTATATCATTTTGCTATCTAACTTAGTATGTTTAAATAAATTATATGTTCATGTAATGTTACACGTTATGTTGTTTAAAAAGGTATGCCAAACTTTCTCAAAAATTAAAAAAAAAAAAAGATAAGTATGCCAAACTATAAAGTTATTTACACGTATTAAAAAATAGTTATGAATCTATTTGTTTCTGGTTTACCTTTTAAAAAAGTCATCGTGAATTTGGATTGGAGATTTCAACTCTACATTTTATAGTAATGTTAAGTGTAAAACTACCGTTAGGTTATGTCTGTAAGTTACAACCACGATTGCTTGTTTTCGATTGGGTAAATTAATGCACCCCTAAAAGAAAATACACCCCAAGTTATTATTAAAACTCCTGGTTTAAGCATAGGGGGTGTGTATATATATATATATACACATATATAAAATTGTGGAATTATATGAGACTTTGATATTAAAAAGAAAATAATTTTATTTTCTGAATGTTTTGAGATGTCTTAATAAGTACTGGGGTATAAACATAATTTCCATGATATATAAAAAATTACAGACCTACAGCTTATATGGTCCTTGATCTTTAGCAATTGTAACTTAGTTCCTAACCTTTAATCTTGAAATTCAAATGTAAGATGCGATAGGTCTCCCGGCGCAATGTTCTGATACAAATGCAGGACAATAGAAAGAAAATACGAAAAACAGTGGAAAATTATACAATTCAAGGCAATAGGAACTTCAACAATTTTGATCTCGCCTTTTTTTTTTTTTTTTGTTTACCTTCTATCACCACCTCAAATAATCTCTCAAGGCAACAAACTCAAAATTAATTAAAAAAAAAAAAAGAAAGATCCAAAGGCATAATTTTTTTAATTTGACAACAAAATTGTGAACTTGGCATCAAGCTTGTGCCTATAAGTAGTGCTTTCTCCATCTTTGCCAACATGAGCTTGAACCCAAGAAGGCAGAAGCGATCGATTATTTCTTACCTCTATATCCAAACTATTATGTCTTCAAATAAAACTGATAATTTAAACTGATGATCTAAACGTATTTTTTGGTTATACATACTTACGTTGCACCCTTTACAATGGGATGCAAATTCACTATGCCCATAAGCTCTCAGTGGCAAAGCATCCTAAAAATGATATGCAATGAATGTTTGTTTTTTGTCTTCAACTATCCGTGGCTACATTGATGCAATCAAACTTCGTGAAGTTGATGCTGAAACTCATCAACGTTTTAAGGCAATAAACTCTTTAATTATCAATATACAAAAAAATACTAGGGTTTTTTTTTTTTTTCTTATAGCAATATCAGTCATTCTCACAATTGAAAGAAGGGTACAAGTTTGCCAAAAACGTAATACTAGATCACTTGGTTGGAGCCTAAAAATGTTTATTAACCCAATGGGGTAGATGGTATAACTCCTTGGAGACGTCTATTATCTCTGCCAACTCTTTATGATTTCAGTTTCCATGTGTTTTTTGGTTGAAATTTGACTAAGTAACTTGCCACAAAAACAAAGTCAAATAAAAGTAAACAAAAAAAATTCAAAAAATCTTTAAAGTCAGCCTAGTAAGCCCTAATTCCCAATTTAAACTTAATCAAATCATTATGGCTTTGTTTGATCACAATGAAGTTGGAACTTATAGGGTATTTGGGAACATTGGTTAGAACCAATAATTAGTTTAAATTTTGGTTGAAAACACTATAGCATATAAGAGCTATATACTATAGCACACTTTTGCTTGACATTACAATATGTGAGAGCTTTACACTAGAACAACCAAAAGCTGTGGTTTTAACCTACCTTGCCAAACACTACATTGTTAGTTTCAACTGCTACAGTGTAAAGATCTCACATGCTACAATATAAAACAAAAGTATGCTACAATGTAAAGCTCTCATATGCTACAGTATTTAAGTTCTAACTTCAAGTTCCAACTATATTCTCAAATACACTCTATATAACAATCTAATTTCCTTACTTAAAACAGTTTGGCTCACTTTGTATTGTTTTCAAACAGTCAAAAACGGTTGGGTTTGGCAAACCTAACAGTTTTGAACCGAATCAAATTGTGCACACCCCTAATTCAAACTCTCTCTTTTTCCTTCTATGATACTGGAGGGAAACTCTCCCTCTCTTGGCGGCGGCGGAGTATAAGCTTTCTAAGAAAATTTTATATCAATTGATAAAAGATACGGCTGTACTTTTGATTCAAGTACGAAATTTGGAAGCCAAGGTATTCCCTTTTCTCTGTATAACTAATAGATGATAGATGAAATGAATGACTTGGATTCTAAGTTTTTTGGTCGTAACCGACATTCTGTCGTTATTGTCTGAGATGTCAAAAGGAACTAGCATAGGCACCACACACTAAAAAGTAGGCATAGCATAACACAATATGATTATTAAATATGCCTAACCTAACACATTTATTAAAGGGATCAGGCTTAGCACTCTAATATACAGGGACCATATGATACATATATATATATATTTATTTATATTTATTTATAAATGTTCAAAAATATATATTGGAAGTGGAGATTCATATTTTTTCCTCAAACACTTTTTTTGTGTGCTACACTCAAAGATAATCATATAACTCTTCCCATATTAATTACATTACTATACGATTTATGTATAAAAAGAGACGATTATATAGCTCAGATCTTGGTGAGCATTCGATAATAAAAGAGACTTCTAAAAGTTTTTTTTCCTTCCCATTACTTTTTTTTTTTTCAGGGTCTGTTTATTACTTTTAGTAGTATTTACTATACTCACATAATTTGAAATTGTTTACTATACTCACATGTTTTTTGGCGAAAGCACACAAACACTTGGCATGCAGCATTGCAGCTCATAGCTTACAAGCTAATTTGATGCCTTGCACCAAACACCTGTACAAACTATGACCTCTGTAATAGAAGGATTTGAACTCTGTGCTTCATCAACAAAGAATTTTCTCACCTCAGAAATTGACAAAATTATTAACAAAGACAAAAAAAGAGAATAAGGATGATTTCAGCATTAATGACTTTATTATTCTATTTTCTTATTCATAAATAATCAATAAATTTTGCCGTCTGACTGTCGGTGCAAAAATAAATAAAATATCAGCAACCAGCTCAGTTTCTTCTTTTTCTAAGAGGAGAAACTTCAGCTTCGAGACGCTTTATTTCTTCTTTGATATCCTGCAGATTGGTTCCTTTAAATTGCTGTCTCCTTTCAGTAGCATTGTCGTTAATCAAGCTCGCGAGATGCTTCAGACATGAAAGATACTCAGCCTTTACCTCGCGAGCATCAGAAATCGACCTCTCAGACCCAAACTGCAAAACAATGTAAGCCAAAACCAGCGAGTCTATTCAGCAAAGAAATAAGATGCTAAAGAAAACAGTGACAAAATGATACAGCCATTTTTCTAATTTCTATTGAGAAGTTGGGGAATGAAAACAATCTAATGCAATTTTCAAACCGTAGCGGGGTTGAGAACTCTTGAGATATCACAATGCCCAGACTAAAATATTTATTGGAGCAATGTAGATTCCGTGCTCAAGGCCCCCACAAAGCTTTGCTGAATGGTAGCAATACACACATATGGATTGGAAAAATACGAGTATGAAATCAATATATATGCTGCAGATAAAGCTTCTTACAGAATTATATACCCGGAGTGAATATCCTTTATCAAATAGCCGGGATAAAAACGCCACGATTTTCTTGAATGGCATCGATTATTATCTCAAGAAAACCTAATTTAGTTGAAGATGGAAAAAAATATATACCTTTCTATAAGCAGAAATGCATCTTTGTAGTGCATTTTCAGCCTCAACAACAGATGAATGCTCATCCTGCCACACAATGGAAATATATCAATTGGTCAAATAGTAGAAAGAAAATAATACCAAGAATGTCGATTGAAAATAAAAAGAAAGATGACATATGCACATCATCCTATTTCCCGATGCTTCAGCCTCAACAGTGTTGATCACAGATTCTTGAAACTTCTTGAAAATCTTAACTTGTTTTTCCGTTTAAAAAAAAGTGAAATTAATAAATAAATGAAGCACCAAAAGATTTGAATTCTAACCATTGACTCTTGCAACTCTTTCTTTGTGATCTCCAAGAGCCCAAGAGCGTCAAATGATTGCAACTACAAACAAATAGAAACATTAAACTTAGTATGGGAACGCCGTTAGTACTAGGATGCAGGAACTGCAAGCTTAATATATATTGATGATGTTTTCACTTTCTTTCGATGTCCTAGATGGCCAGACTTAGCTCCACAGAAACATGTGAGAATTTGACAATTGGCATTCATTTTCCGTTGTTTATTCTATCGAAGAAGTACTTATCTAAAGAATCCAAGATAAAATTGCAACAGTTGACTGACCCATTGTTTCTCTCCTCCAACATTGGAAAACATAGAGAGACGGAATCATTAAAATTGTGTTATAAATTACAAAAACCGGCAACTATGTAGAACACGTGCGCGTGCGCACGCACACATCATATTTCAGACTACTTGCTATCTAGACGTCAGGCGCTATTGATGAAGAAAAAGATTAGGATATTAGAAATTTAGATTGCATATGTATCTACCAGGATATGTTTTATCTTTAGTACTTAATTTTGAATTTTGAATTATGTTTATCTCTTTGCATTATACATAATTCAGTTAAGTTCATCTAATTGTAGTTTCATTTCTCTATAATCAACTTAATGATTGTAATTTTAATAGAGAGAACGGTTTATGAATGAATATTGAGATTTCTCTCCTTTGGTTCTATCCCTCCATAGTGATTTTATCCCTTCTTGGTTCCATTCTTCCATTTCCTTTTTCTCTCTTTTAGCTTGGCCCTGCATCAGCAATGCTCCAAGAATTGCGATACCTACTATGTGTATTTTATACATTTTGAGTTGATATTAAGATATTTTTACAGAAAATAAAAACTTAAAAATAAATGTAAAATTCTTTTGAGCCAACAGAGAAACTGACCAGTATGACTAGTGCTTCACGTTCATTCTTCTTGGCTCCTTCAGATGCCCCATAACTTTGCTTCTTCCCACTTTGTTTCATCAATTTATCCAAAAACTTCTGTGCTATCCTACATGGAAAAAATAACCAATCTTTAAGATTTTATACAGCAGAACAATTATCTTGAACAAACCTTTCGGATAATTATAATTGTAGTTATAATTATAATTTTTTTTTTTTTTCCAAAGTTGCACAAGTGATTAACAGAAAGGTGTTGAAAGAGGGGGAAAAAGACATGGAAAATGAGAAACAAAATATTCTGAAATTTTATCTTCAACATTAGAATGTCTTCGAATTGCTTAATGTTGGTATCAAGTATTCCTCATTCCATCAATTTGAAAGAATTATTTTCGTAAGTTATCAGGAAATGTAGTCAGATGCAAACATGAGGCGTCTAATTTAGCATGGACTTCTCAAGTAGAAAGAGTTATCCAAGGAATCATATTTACAAAAAGTATATTGGATGCAACTATAGAAAACGCATTGCGATTTACAACATTAAGGTCTATTCACTCAGCTTCAACTTGTTGTCGTTGAATCTTCAAGAGCCCCTTCTCTTCACGTTTGCTTCCAAAAAGGAGAGCCTTGGACTTGGGTACTCTTGGCCTACGCCACAAGGATTATGTTTTTGTTTGAGACAGCTACATTTTGTGCTTCTTCCAGGTTCCACATTCAAAAGAGTCCAAGATTCAACGTTAAAAGGTGCGGTGTAATGTATTCGTTTGTGGAAGAAAGCACCTTTTCTTCACATTTGCTCTCTGAAACAATGGTCTTGGAATTGTCCCCTGCTCCTCTTTTTGTAATGATCAATGACGATGATGATGGTAATGAAAGTAAAAGGTTTTTCCCCTAATTTTTTTTCCTCACAAGAAACTCAAATAAAAAACCAGCCCCTTTTAGCCTCACAACCTGTCAATTACCTTGCTCAACAAAAAAATTTTGAATTATTCTTGGCAGACCTTATAGATCATAGGAGGCTATAGAACTCCTAATTTCAGAGCTTTCTATACTCATTAAAGTATGTTTAAACACAACGAGATTGAGATGATCATTATATATTGCACAAGTCCGATATAACAACATAAGTATTGAGTGAAACATGAAGTTGAACAAAGATACAATACAAAAGTGTAAACAAACCTTATGGATTCATTTAAACGATCTTTCGCTTTATCAAGCTCAGCACTTGCTTCAGAAGCATCTGTCTTCCTTAGTCTGTTAACCTTGAGCATTCCCAACCTAGCAATATGAAGCATGTTTGCACCAATCTACAAATAGAGAAAAAAATACAATTAACAACTCCAGTAAGAAATAATAAACTGAAGAGTAGTCTTACTTTCGTCTACATATAATTGTCAGCAGAGAAAGCAGCAAGATAGATATACCAGCAGTTGGGATTAATACATATACATGACTAGGCATCCATCCTTTCCCCATTAGCACATAATACAGCGAAGCAACAATACCATTGATCATTTTTGGCAATAGTAAGAGGCATATACACAAATAACGATCAGTTCTATCATTGGTTATTCCGAGTGCTTTAGCTACTGTAACTAGATACAATTGAGAGCCAATAGTATCGAAAACGAGACCACAGAGCATCCAAAGTTTGAAATTTGAAAACAAAATAATGTCAAAAGCAGACAACGCTCGTGTTTTGCATTTACTTGTAAGATAGCTATATACTGTAACTTTGTTGAGTGAAACAACAACCTGAATATGATCATCAGGAAGTAATGTTTTCCGAGCATCAAGACACCTAAGGAGGAGGAGGAGGAGGAGGAGGAGGAAGAAGAATGAGGAATAACGATCTGGAAGAACTTAGAATCGATCATTTTATTTTAGCTTCACCTTTCAAGAAGCTCTTGGGCTTCTTTTAAACTCCCGGCTGCTTGTAGGGTCATGGCCAACCCTTCTGCTGCAATTATTGTCTCCAACGAACTCCATCCCTGCCTTAACACAAAAACTACCAAGGTAAATAATTAATTACAATGAATGATGAATGCAAATGAACAAGGTAATAATATCCCATGGCAAAAATTAAAACTTGCCAGATCCAACTCGACCAATGTTTAAAGGAATCTAATTGTAATTTTAATTTTAGAAAGTCTGAAGTCCTTCCCACTAACAAGTTTCAGAAGAGGAACTACAGCATACAACAGAGAAACAAAAATTAAAGACGTCGAGGATCAAAGTAAAATATACAATAAAAACAAGGCCAAAGTAGCGACAAGCATTCTTTAAGCAAAAAAATCTATGAAAGATGATTAAACACTTAACTTCATAAAATTTGAATTTTCATCATTATTTTACGTGTGATATATCCATGAGACATATAATATATCCAACTCAGCTGTGAAATAATAATATACAACTTCTTATGGCTGCAAAGTCTATATTTTTCAAGCACAAAATTCGAAAAATCAAGTATGGAATAGAAAATCAGATGCATCAACCTTTGTTAACTCCATCGTATGCAGGATCTTTCTCTGTATTTTCTCAGCCTCCCCAAGACGATTTGTTTTCAGATATATCTATAGAAAAACGATGACCAATAAACCATATGGTAAGATTGATACCCCCAGCATACAAGAGAAGATATACATAGAAGTAAAAAAAAAATGCAGGAAAAAGTATACTTTTCTGAAGACACGCACAAAAAATAACATACTAAGAGAAAATGGAAATTACTAGACCTTTAAACAAACTGATATTACAACAACAGCATGGATTTGAAATACGAACTCTCAAGCTTGTCATCAGTAAACTCCAACGAAAAAAGGGTTAAAATCAGAGCTTATTCTTTTATGCAACTGAAAACTTTACTTTGAGGTACAAGTTTCAAGAGACAGTGGACAATTATTCATTTACAGATCTCAAGTTTTAGCTCATCATCACTCTTGACACTGAACAGCCAACAAAATTTCAACATACACATGCCCAAAAAAAACCACAATATGGAGAAAAGACAACAAAAAAAACCTGAGAAAGATACCGCAATCTCCTGTGGTACATGATTGATTCCACTTGGCCGCCTTCCTAGAAACCCAAACACTACGCATAATCAACTAGAGCAATAAATTGAAAGCGCAATAAGTGCTAGTTCTGATAGTTCTAACTTCGAAGCCACATAGTACTACACCTCCAGTATTCTGACAGAATCCAGAATAAGGGCCTCCGCGTCCTTTTCTTTTCCTTGGAGATAGAGCACCTGCAGTAAAGTTCCATTTCATTGTACAAGGTGTATATAAGACCTTAGTTGCACAGCATGAAAATGAGTACTACATCTAGCAACACAAGGAAATGCATAAAAAGATCATTCAAAAAGGTAAGATCATTAAATAGACTACCATTCCAAGATGATACATGGTGTCTGCATAATCTGCATGGTTAAGCCCCAGAACACAACCCTTTATCTGAATGATTTTGAGAAGATTTCAATGACATTAGGGAGTTAGAATCACAAGATTACAGCGTAGGAGCCCATATAAGTAAACACGAGGTTCATACCTTCAGAGCACGCTGTCCAAAAAATCACCAAGAAGACAATAGCGGAAGGGGAAAAAAAAACACGAAATGTGTTAGCAACTAGTGCTGGAATATAAGAATATATCCTTCCAAAAGTGATGCAAATGTTATAAATCCCCGAATTAATGATGATGGAGGCATTTCAGTAGAGAAAGCAAAAGGAGAAGTAGAAGAATCATAAGCTACATGCGCATATGAAAATTCCACCTTAATTAATTTAAATAATTCATATTTTGGAAATAGAAAAAGGCAAAAACATTAAGTGCGCTCAGAAAGAAAGAAATGAATTGCTAAAGATAAAAAGTAAACACCCAAAATAACGTCATTAGAGATCAATATACACCCCCAACTTAATTTCCCAGTTGTTATGGCTAATAGTGAAGACGATTATATTAAAACATAAATTGACGCATCAAACTTCCAATATACTGAAGAAGTGTATTGTTCATCAAAGATATTCTTCCATCACCTCATAGCAGTTATGCGCTTCTTCCAGCCTCCTCCGTGCTAGGTAGAATTGCCCAAGGTTGTGAAGCGCGGAACCAACCCTATGAAACAATGATATATTGCCAGGAGAAGAAATTAACAACACAACATGTAGTGCTTCTAAAAGCAAAAATCTCTGATTGAAACAAAGTTTATTACCAGCATAATTTTTTTCTTTTTCTTTTTTTTTTTTTTCAATACACGTTATAAAAGGTTTTATTGGGAGGGGGAAAAAGCAACTTTTTTCTGCTAGAAATACACCATTATTGCAGCTGTAAACGAGAGCAACAAGTTATTGGCTCTACTTTGAAAGCAGCACCAATTATGATACGCAGAAAATAACGTTTTAAAAATTTCTAGCCAGGAAGTTTTTATTGTCTTAAATGAAACTCAAAACACAAGCACTTTTGACGCATTCACAAATATTGCTTATTTTGATTTGATGGACAAAAAGAATTAGAAACTTCTTACTTAAAATTTGATCCACAAGAAAGATATTTTAAGGATATAGGTTATTTTGCCCTAAATTTTATGGTAGAATTGCAGATATTGGGAACTACTCACTTTCAGCAAATGATGAGCAGTTTGGTAAAATAGCTTGTACGCCATTAGATTATTTATCATGAGAATGTTCTTAAATGAAGAAAGAAATAAATCCGCAGGACCAACGGAAAGCTCAGAAGGGTGTTTTGAGAAACAAGAAAGCAAAGAAATAAAATAAGAAATCACACATCAAATTTCAGAGAATTTAGTGATCCGTCAATGAAGAGCTATCAGTTTTAGGAGAAAAATAGTTCTCTTGCTGATTCGAATAAGGCTTCCCTTTACTGTGTACTTAGCATACTAGCATAACATCCACAAAACACAACTAGGACTTTACACAGCAACTGAAAAGAATGTAACCAAAATGGACCAGAAATATAGTGCGTTAAAGTTATCTATGAAAACATTAACTTTAGTACCAGTAAGAAGCTAAGGTCCATCTCTCTCTTACACATTAATGTAATTGTATCATACCGTATGTCATCAGCACCAAATGCTTCCTCTAGTATGTTAATTGCCTCTAAATACAACGGCTCTGCCTTATCAAATGCTTTCGTCACTCTATATAGCTCCGCCTGAAGACATAGAAATAGGAAACAATGACTCCACAACAGGGACAATACACTACAAATGTAAAAATAAAACGCTCTTAGTAGGGAAGTTAGAGAAAGAGAGAGACTGCCAAATAATGTGGAAATTATTAAAAAGAAAAAAAGTATAAATTATACAATCTTTCTATTTGACCCATCCATTTCATTTTTAAGGACATTGTGAGTATGAAACTTACAAGGGCCAGAAATCAAGCAGAGCTATATAAACACTACCGGGTGGAATGTAAGGAACTAATTAAACCACCAATGAATGGTTGAATTATTTCACCATTTCTTGACATACTTTGCACCTTAAAAGAATTTTTTTTAGTATATGGAATTGTTTCTGCCTGTCCATTAATAAATTCAATGAGCATATAGCGACAACAATACCAGATTGTTGCACGCGGATGCAACATGTGGATCTCTCTCCCCAAACCCTTCTTTGGCTTCTTGCAGCGCAGAAAGGAAGAACCCTTCAGCTTCTTTCAAGTTTCCCTATGAAAGAATAAGAGGAGAAAAACAGAATAAAAATCGGATCTAAGAATTCAATCGAAAAAACAAATGAATATATAAAGGCACACCAAAAAAAAAAAAAAAATCTTACCTGCAGAAATAAATCCCTCGCATGATCCGTAAAAACCCTCCATTTTGATGTATGTATATTGGATACAACAGAACCATCCTCAATTTTGCGTAGTCCAATTATGTCAGCCCCTTCTGTGTCATTTTTTGTATTTTCTTCTGCTGACACTTCATTTGCTAAGACGGGGCTCGTATTTATTCCCAAAACTATAGCTGCATACATATGGGGATATTCAGCCAACATTGCAACTTTTAAGTTCAACAAGAGAAGACTGCACATTTCCCACAAGACTTCCCGCCTAATACATTGAAGGTGTAAGCACCAGCAGGAAATCACAGAACATTCATTTCACAATTCAAATGTCCCCCCCAATCCTACATTCTCTACGACTTCAAAAGTTCCGAATTCAAATTCAGTAAAAGCACTTGAAGCCCCCTATATAAATTGACAATTTAGCGAGAAACAATAAATTACAAGATGAACTGTGTGATGTTAGTGAAAAGTAGAGTTCACACATACCTCACCTACAACAATCTTTTCCTCAGTAGTCAACATCTTAGCCATTCTCTTCTCAACAAAAATCATAATTCCATATACAGGAAAAAGAAAAACCATTCTAAAAACCAAGAATCCTCAAATTTTAAGTATGCACTACTGCACCTAGCGCTACAATTGGTACCAACTACTTATACAATAAATTATTTTAGTTCTCCACCAAAAATCAAAATCAACATTTTTTTGGGAATTGCACAAGACTCATAAAAAAACAACAAAAATGAAAACTTCTTTTTTGTTATTACACCAGTAACCATCAAAACCATTTTATGTCAAAAAAAAAAAATTAATCAGAAACGTCAAAATAAAAAATTCTGAATCAAGAATCCAAAAATGCTTTTGTGGACGAGTAAGGAGGGGGAAAAAAGGGTACTTTACCTGCATTTGCAGAGAGAAAAGGCCATAGACGACGAGGGTCACCGTGATTGAAGCTCCGATTATGGTCCTCAAAACCAGCTCCATAATATAGTCTCTTCTTTTCTGCAGAAAAAAATATTGAGAGTTTAAGAAAGACCCCAATTTTTTTTCTTTTCTCTTCATACTAATTTGCTGCTTCCATTGTTGGATTAAAGTATTAGCAGACCAAAATGCTTCACAAATCAGGGGTGAAAAATTTCTCATGAAGAAGATTTTGTAAAATAAACAATAAATAAATAAATAAATATGGAATACGCACTGGAGAAATGAGAAAATTGGAAGCGAAATCGGATTCTGATAAAGTTAAAAGCTGCTTGGCGCATAAACATCTTTCTGTCGGTTAAGAGTACGATTACAGAGAGATTGATTGCCAAGTAGAAGTTAATCTTTTCAGTCCTAAAACCCTCCGTTTGGTCTCGTCAATCTTAAACCCTCTTCAGTTGGGCAAGTTTCTTTCTCTTGGGTCTTTTCTTTTTTTATTCTTTTCTTTCCTTATAAAAAAGAAAAAAAAAAAAAAAAAGGAGCAAAATATCAACTATGCTCTCATTTTTGGGTTTTGATTGCCCTCTAAACTTTTAACTTGAGCACATTAGTCCTTTAACTTCGGAAAATTATTGCAATGTGTCTCGTTTTACTAACCATCATTAAATTAGCAAAAGAAATACCCAAAAATTAATGCTATAAAAAATCTTCAAATCTCAGTCAAATCATAGCACAAACAACTCAAAATCTCTGAATTAACTAGCAAAACCAACCCAAAAAGGGTCATGATGGAACATATTGTAATGATTTAACAAGTTGGGGAGCAAAGTTCCAAAACTAAAATTTCAAGAGACAAGTTGTCAGAATTAAGAGGAAAAAAATTAAGAAAATTTGCTAAAAGGCTTATCTTTTAGTAAAATACACAAAACATCCCACATGTTTAATCAAAATACCACTTTACTCCTCTTAGTGTACAAATTTTCAGAATATCTCATACGTTTATCTAAAATATCGCGTTTTTCTCTTTTTATGATGGTCCAAAAATAACTCATTACCCATGTTGATTGGTTAAATTTTTAAATTACAAAACTAGTTTCGCAAAATACGACCTTTTTTCCCTTTTATTGCACAAATGCTTAAACCACCCTTTGTGTTTGCAAACTAAGAGTGGTGTCGATTACCTCCTAAGAGAAAGTGATTGCTGGATTTCTTCGATCAAGTCTTTGTAGGTTGCTTGGTGGCCAAGCGAATGTAGCACACATCTTTCCATAGCTTGGATGATAGATTAAGGGACGAAATCTGACCTAACATCTGAATGCATAAATTTCTTACCATTTTTTCCTTATTCTATACAAACTGGCTATATATGTTTGAACAAACGTCTTTATATTTTTCGAAATACAATGGATAAGTTTTGGATTTATCGAGAACTACTTGAGGCAAAATGTAGAAAATATTTCTGAACTTTTTGATCCATATTGAGAAGTTAGTCATTCTACACGTCTAAAATTTTACAGGAGGCATAAGATGACCAATACGAGTAACTTTATTGCTCCATCTTTCAAGTAATGCACTAGTCTGTTAATAACCAGGTGCTTACAAATGATGAGTTTAACACCTTAGCATTTTCAAATTAACATTTTTACTAATGAAATTAACCAAAAAAAAGGTTATGTTTATATAGTTTAAGATTCATGGCAGCATATGTACGCAGTAAATCAATTGAATTACATATATACGGGATACATATACATATATCAAGATTTGGATCAAGTGTTCAAATTCTTCACCCAATTTCAAAAAAAATAAAAATAATAATAGTATAATGATAATAAAAAAAAAAAAAAAGAAGATCAAGTCGGCAGCACAAGTTAGAGTTGCAAGTCTTGATCTCCACACGCTATAGAAGAAATTAATACACTTGATGAACGTCCAACAACCTCCCACCGATCTTTCAAAGACCAAAATAAATAATACCAATACTAGTTTGTACACTTCAATCACCGTTATGATCATCTTACACGTGAATGCATGACACCATTCCACGTCCGACAAGTCGCAGCCATAACAACCGGCAGCACACGTCCGCCGTCCTCCGTCTGCCGCCGCTGCCGACCGTCCCAAAAACCCCTCGTCGCCGTCTCCACCACATCTTCCCTCGTGCCACACATGGCCGCCGCATGCCTTATCCAAAACCCTCTCAAATTGATCACTTTCTTCATATTCTTGTTGTTCTTCTTCTTTTTCCTCTCCGTCACCGTACTATGATCATCATCAACAACGGAAACCGCATCTTTTCTGCAGAAATCTTCGTTATCTTTGTGATTATCATCATCATCACCATGATAAGCGCTAGAGTATTGATCTATTAGATAATCTAAGTGCCTAGAAATACTTTGAATCTCATAGGCGTCAAGAAGAGACACATTATTATTGCTTTGTGGTTTAGAATTATGATCAAGTAGAAGTAGACCTTCCTTGGCTTTTGATCTCATGGCTTCTAGCTTGTAGCGAGACGGCCTAGGGACATGACGAGGCCTTGCCGCGTCATACTCACGCGCCGGGGCTCTGTCCGATGCCGATCCCGATCCGTGCTGGTACCACGCCCGCGCCGCCGCCTTGACTAGTGCCGACTCGTCGGTGCTCCCTCTTGGTCTTCTTTTCTCCATTGAGGAGCTTGCTATAGCTAAGAAAAAGGGCATTAGATGCCGTGAGGAATTGGTATACATGATTTTGTGAAAATATTTGTATGTGGGAGAATTTATCTACGCGTTGGATGAAAAAGGAAAGGAAGGGCCCATTATAATAAAACAAATTCATTTTTTTAAATGCCATTTACTTTTAGGGCTGCGCGCACAAGGGTACATTTTGTTTAATAGCAGTAAATTTGGGTCGAGTTCATTGAGGTGTTGGTCAAGAGTTGATCCATAGGATTGTTGAAGTGACATGGGCATTAATTATAATGTTGGGAGATAAGTTTAAAACATAAAATGTAATATATATGAGAGTTTTATGTTGTTTATGATTAAAATTTTAAAGTTTATAAACTAATTTTTCGAACACCTTTTAAATTGTGTATTGATAAAGTTTTTGATTGTGGCTATTACATCTTGTTAATATTATTTTATTTATGCATATCTAACAGATTAAAGAAATAATTCTTTATCATTTGATTGCTTTTTTTAATATTCACCGTAAAAATCCCCTAATGTTTGTGTCCAAGGGGAAGACTTAATTTTATGTTAGGTGAAACTTGTGGTACTTCAAGAAGATATTTGTCTTTTTATCCTTTGCCTGTGCAAGGCATTGTTAGAGAGAGAGAGGAAAATCACCCGCATTAGGATTGTTCATTTCTATAATTATTGAGAGAGAGAAAGAGGAACATCACCCGCGTCACGATTGTTCATTTCTATAATTATTGATCAGTGTAATTTTTGTCTTAACATTAAACGACAGTTTGAAATAGATCAAAATAAGATTCTATTAGCGACGACTCATTTTTTCTTTGTGAAATTATGTCCTTATCTGTATGGTTTATTCTTAGGATGTGCTTGAGAGGCTCTCAGGAATGCTACGTACGTACCACAATGTATGTCTAGTCGTTATCATGGTGTTAAATCATTTTTCCAAGGATGTGCTTGAGAGGTGCTACGTTATATATTCAATATGCGTACAAATGGGTGAAAGCTATCGTTAAGGTATCAATTCTTATTGGCTGCTACATTCGTACTAAATGTTTATTTGATGCCCATATTTAAGCCACATGTAAATGAGAAATTGGCAATAAAAATGTAGGGCACTTGTACATTCACTCGTTTCTGCTGTGTATATATAGTATATATATGCACATACGAACTAAGATATAAAATCAATCGTTTTCATTTGATCAATTTCTTTCCTAAGGAAGCTGGAGGAATTCGACATTAAGGATTGGAATAAAAGCGTTTTGACAAATGTGCCATGAATAGGAGTAACTGGCAGTCCTTTTAAGTTTAACTTGTGGTCAAAACTAGTACTAAAATCTTAAACTTGGGGAAATTTTTAAAAATATCCCTTCCGGTTTGTTTTATTCTGATGTTTACCTATTTCAAAATAATAATAATAATAATATATATGTCAAAAAAAATATTCTGATGTTCAACATTTTGTTAAGTTTCCGCTAAATTGGTGAGGGAAAGCCCACATGCAACCTATATGAGGAAGGAAATTTCCATGTCCAACTAACACACTAATACACGCAAGATGTTAGACAACGGTCGTGGAAACCATCGTCTAATTAACAGACGACAAAAATTCCTATGTGTAACTAAATTAGTGATAGAAACCATCATCTAATCGACAGACGTAATATATGTTCACATTAGATGATGGTTAGTCTAATGTTTACTTGAACTAAATAAGCACAAATGGTTTGTGAATAAAATATAGTTTTTTATATCAACTGTCGTCTAATATGCACTTTAAATAACGGTTTAACTTAAAAACCATCATCTAATATCTACTTGGCCAATACATGGTTAAGCTTTATTTTCTGTGCCCATGGGTGGCATTCCCGCATTCAATTATTTTCACCGGCTTCACAATTCACTGATAACATAAATTATAAAACATATATAAAATAATATAACACCACATATATAAGAAAACATACTTATACAAAATAAGTATTTAATAATTAGTGTGTAATGAATTGTTGTACAAACCTTGCTCATTCTTCCATCACCTCACTCAAATGCTCATTGGTGTAAAAATCTAAGTTTGTGAAGACTTTTAACCTCTATTCATTATACTATCTCTCATGTACCTTAATTTGTCTCCTTGTTGTAAGGATATATTCTAAAATATATATATATAGAAACAATTTATTAGTTTAAATAACAATAATTGCCTTTTCAATTACAACTACATTTATACTTGAATGCTTACCTTTTGTGGTTTTAGAAATCTAGTGTTTCCATACAGCTTATTAAAGACGACTTTAGTGATTGTCTTTAATTTCCAAGCATTTAAGGCTCTAAATACAATTTGTTAAAAATACAATCAATCAAAAGAATAATACACTTGCAATTAAATCATTTGGTTAAAGTCGAGGTGTGTTGGTTGGCCAATTGGATTGAACTATAAAACACGATCTTTTGGGGGACGAACGAGGGTCAATATTCCATGACCTCTACAATAATATGGCATGAGTAACACTTGTCAGTTTCTACATGCTCCAAAAAGTCACAGAGCAAATTTATTCACTCTTGCATCAAAAGCTCAATAGCGCCTAGTACATAAGAGGTGATATAAGGGCTAAAGAAGCCATACAAGTTAAGCAATTTGAATCTTTGGTAATATTCCCATAAGTAACTATATACAAAAAAAAAAAATACTGTTATATGATGACAATTAACAAGTTAAAAAAAGATATAGTTAAATACCTCATATATGCTATGATACACGACACATTAATTTGAGTAAAGCCAGCGAACCAATCAATATCCTCGATGATGATATATAAGGGTTCAATATCGCTCTAGGTGAGTCAAAAGGCAACATAATTGTAATTGTGCTTGAGGTGTCATGGAATTCGTCGGATAACTAGAAAAGGGTGCCATATTTAGTGGTGATCTTTCCAAACTATCCTTTGGTTATGTTACCTCCATTAAGTCCTCCATTTGTTGCTTCTTTTTCTCCCTCGGTTTCTTTACAAGACCTCCCTTAATTGGCTTGTCGATTGGACCCATAGGCTCTTTGACCTGACAATTAGGTTGGTCAATCTTATTTGACTTAACGATCCCATTTTAATCTATACATTGGGCCAAGCAAGAAATGCTCCAAGAGCATCATTTATGACCTTATCTTCCTCATTCAGAAAAAGTAAAAGCATGTCCTTCGTGTAACAAACTGAGATTGTCCCAGCTATCGTACAATGAATCATTTGTAGAGGGGGAGTATCCATCTATATCCTTCCTCCAGCAACGATGTTGAAATGAAAACCATCACCTTCCCCAATTGTCGTTGGTATTAGAAGAAGGCATGTTTCATCCTCACGGAGACTTGATAAGGGCGGCTCTACAAGTGGTGTTGGCAGGGTACAAGCTGTGCAACTTGCTTTTGCACTTAAGTGTTGTTCTACTATAGGCCCCTTTTTTTCTTCCATGTGAGAGGAGAAGTTCCCTCAAACTTGACTTCTCATAATTGCCTCCCACTCGATAAACTTGGACTCCATCATTTCCACCTTCTTATGCAGTTTGATCAACTTTGTGTTGGACCTTGAGCTTTGAGTGGAATGAAAATATTAGGACTGCTTCACAAACTAAGATTGACCATGTACCCGTCTTGAATGTTCTAGATTGCCCAATGCGGAGGTCAATACATCATGCGTCCCTTACCATTAGAACATGCCTTGGGAGGCTTGCTGCTCATACTCGTCCTATTAATCACGAAATAATACAAGTCAAAATCAATTATTGTGAATTCAAAATTTGAATTTCTAAAAGTTAAAAAGATTAAGTAACTTACAATTCTTTGGCCAATCTCTCTGCATATTAGATTTTTAAAAGTTCCATCCCTCTTTTGTCAAATTAACTTCCAAATAACATGATGAGGAGGAGGCCTGGTGATGTTGTGTATTCTCATCTACATTAACAGATAAGATTATTCAAAATTTGTCAAAATATTACAAAGTTTTATATAAATTAAGTAAAAAAAATTTACTAACCCATTCACTCTCCGTTTTCGTATATCCTATACAACCGATTAAGTGCTCGAGATCGTATTTACCTCTTTTTTCTTTTGCTTGTTTCAACAACTTCTTTTGCTCCTCACTAAGTTTGCATTTCACAAAGTCCTCCCATTGGTTCGAACTAATAGAAGGATAATTTTTTTACTACTTTTGTCGGGAGTTTAAAACATTGTGGTCATCTTCGTGGCCTTCAATGAAAGCCTTCTTTAGGTTGTGCCTAAAGTCTTTCGTCATTTTCATGATGCTTGTCATCAACTTCTTCCTCATGGTGTCAGGAAAAGGGAAGGATACAACAACACTTTGCCAAACACATTCCATATTGTACTTGTTGCTCTTTTCTCTCCAATCATTTGTTGTGATGGGAACGTGCTCTCGAACTAAAGCTTCAATATAACTCTGGAGCTCATCCCCTTCTTTTCTAAGAGCTTGAATTTGACTTGTATTTTTATACCTTCCAATCAAAAACTTCTCACTTTCTTCATAAAAGTTGCTCTTCTTTTTCCATTCACATCTGAATTAAATGACCTCCTTTTCTTGAGCTCAAAACCATCGTCTTGTCTGGTCATTTCCTCCTCCATATCAATCAATTTGTTTTCCAACATGTTGAAATATTCCTAATCAATAAGACTTACAATTAAAACAAACATATAATTAAAACTAAAACAAACATATAATTAAAACGAAAATAAACATATAAACTAATATATAATTAAAACTTAAATATAATAACACTAAAAATAACATACAAAACTTAAACTAACGTGTAAAAACTAATAACATTAAAACTAAAACTTATAAAATTAAAATTAACACACTAATTGAAACAAATAATATTAAATTAACATAAAAACAATTTACAAAATCCTAATTACAACAATTCCACAAATCCTAAATATAAAAACCTAATTACTAAAGACGAACTAATTTAATCAAAAACCAAATAATCTCAAATTACCATTAAATAGCACGAAACCAACAAAAAATACAAACAATTAACAATAAAAATTGTTTGAGCTATATTGTCATATAAAAAAAAAAATGACCTGGGCTCTTGTGGTGTGGCTCAGCAAAAAAGTGCTTGCGGTGGCGATGAAAGGTTCCTCTCAATGGCGACAGACAGCTAGTAGCAGTAGCGACGGAGGGTTTCGCATTGGAGCTCAAAAGATGTTCATAGTGGGGCTCGGTAAATGGGCTTAATAGTGGCTTCGAACTCGACGTCGAAAAGAACAGAGATGGTGGCAAAAGGAGGCGATGGAGGGAGAGAGAAGATGGTGATTTGAGAGAAGGACAATAAGAGAGAGGGAGGCTGACAGCACTGAGATGGTAGCTTTTGAATTTTCAAGTGGGGGATAGTTAAAACTATTAAACGAGGTTTTAATATAAAACCATCGTCTAAAGCTATGTATTAGACGACGGTTTTTAAGAAACTGTTGTCTAAAGCACGCAACATTTATTGCTCATAAATGCCACGTGACTTATAACGATAGTTTTGTGAGAGACTATCATCTAACAAGAGTCACGTAAACTGGAATTTGTAGTAATGACAATTTCAAATCTAATGCAATCTCTAATGCAAGTCCAATAAATTCAAGCCCTCAATTGACAAAAAGTTAGCATAACGTGGTAGATTACACTAATATTAAAAGTTCGTTGGGCAAAGTTATAAAAAGTTAAAAAGTTCTGCCAATACCTGGGTTTTAGCGTGAATGTCGTCACTGAGGTCATCGTTTCTTAAGGATACTCGCCTTCAAGTTCATGTCGTTTGTCAAAGTTATTGTCGTTCCCATATTATTAATATTGTCGATAGCAGAAATTGTTTTCTGTTCATTATCCTCTCTTCTGTCGATGTCGTCTTCTCAAGTTGTCGTATGTTATTGTTATTCGGTTGATATCGTTCATTAAATTTGTTGTCCTTTCTCTATCTTTTTTTTCCCTATTTCGTTGTCATAAATAGAAGTGATTGTCGTTTCTTCATTTCATGCGGTTTTAAATTTGATCCCTTCTTACAATTGATGTTCTTATCGTCAGTGGTTTGGTTGAAATTGTTTTCTGTTCATTGTCCTTACTTTCCTTTTAACTGAAATTTTACTGTCGTGTATTCAGTTGATGCTGTTTATCAAATTTGTTGTCGTTTCTCTAGCTTTTTTTCCCCCCTCCCTATTCCGTTTTCATATGTAGAAGTGATTGTCGTTTCTTGTTGTTTTACGTTTGATGCATTTATTTAAATCATTGTTGTTTTCACAGTTGATGTTTTTATCGTTTGTTGTTTGGTTGAAATTGAGTTCTGTTCATTGTCCTTTCTGCTGTTCATTTCATTTTCTCAAATTGTCGTCGATAAAATTTATCTTCGACTATAAATTTTGTGTCGATTATCACATCTATTGTCGTTTATCTAGCAATTTTTTCCCCTTATTTCGCTGTCATATATGTATATAGAAGCGATTGTCGTTTTTCCGCTTCATGTTGTCTTACGTTTGATGCGTTTATTTTAATCACTGTTGTATGTAGAATTGATGTTAAATTGCATGTCCTTTCATCTATTCATGTCGTTTTCTCAAGTTGTCGTTCACAAATGTTATTGTCGAGTATTCCGTTTATGTCGTTTATTTAGCTTTTTTCCCCCTAATTAATCGTCATTTATAGAAATGATTGTCGTTTGTTCATTGCATCGTGTTTTACATCTGATGTCGTTTTTTAAAACCATTGTCGTTTGTACAATTGATGTTTTATCATCTGTCCTTTTTAAAGTTATTGTATTGTTTCTGTCGTTTATGTCTCTTTTGTAATTCATCAATGACAGTGTCTCTTACGCATAGCATTTTACTCGTTTTTTAGCTTGTTTGGCAAAAATAATTCCAATCTCTTTTTTATGGTTCTAACCATTTTTAGTATATTGCTTTCTTTCATAAAATATAAACCAAAAAACGATTTCAACTATAAAAAAACAGTTCTAACCGCTCTTCCGAATAAACGTGAAGCCAAGTTACCACATCACCCATTTCTCCTCAGAACCTTGCTTCTGCTTCTTTGTTAGAAGGACCCTCAACTTCTCTTTGGGGCACTCCTTTTAAATAATTTGACTTCTGGGCTCTCGGACAATTAGCGGCTCAGCCAAGTTGTTAAATGTCAACAACGTCTTTATAATTTGGTTTCCACCCAAACAACTCGTAACAATATTATCAATTTATCTGCTTTAGGTATTGTTACGTGTAAGAGACGGAGAAAAATTACTGGTTGGCTAGAACTATTTTTATTACAGTATTTTCTCTCATACAATTTAAACTAAAAAGCAATTTTAACTATAAAAATGGTTACAACTGCTTTTGAAACAGGTACTAAGATGTATAGAGGAGGTGGAAGGAAAATAATGATTTATGGTAACTTTTCTCAAAGCTATTTGAAAATAATCAGTGACAGAGACAATGGAGGATATACAAACTTAAAAAATTAGATAAAATAAAACAACGTACAATCGAAAAACCGAATCTCGATAGGTCAAAATGAACAACTCACAACTTTTTTTAAAGCTATGTTTTATAGTTCGTGGAGGCGTTTGCCACCTAGGCCCTAAACGGCCACGCAACTGATGATGTTGCTTGATTGGTTGTCGATATTTTGTTTGCTTTTTTATATAGAAAATTACCGTATGTTTTTGTCCTTCATTAAAATGGTAAAATAGAGATTTTCATGTTTGGGACTTTCATCCAAGCATTAGAAAAATGATTTTTTTGAGCTCTCAAAAATTGACAATGTCTTGGCTTCTTCCCTTCACCTCTCCACCGTGCTTCGTTTGGTAATTTTGTTTCAACTATATAGTTTCAACTGCTGTAGTATAAAGTTTTTACATGCTATAATATAAAACAAAAGTAAACTACAATATAAAGTTATCACATGCTATAATAAATTGATTCTAATTGTATAGTTCGAAGTGATTTTTTAAGCACACTATAAAATTTCGGAACCAAGAAAATACCATTAATTTGAGTAGGGAAATATTGGTAAGGAACAAATCTCCTACCACTTGCGTTGTTGGCATTCAACATCAATTCCTGACTTCTTCCGTTTGAAACTTTATTCTTCTACCCGTGCTTGCCTATCAAAGTTGTGATGTTATGGGGAAAACGTTCCATTCCACCCCAACTTGGAGCATCTAGAAGTGGACTTTTTCCATCCCTTTTTCATTTCTTTACGGCTATACCAAACTTGAGTGTTTACCGTACAATAAGCATTAATTTTCCTTGGCTAATTTTTTAGTTGTACAATTAATGGATTGATTTACTAAAAAAGTACAAGGTGATTCGAATTAATTGGTTAAAATAAGTCCCTAACCTGTAGTCCATAGCCAGCAAAAATATTCTAATAGTGTCTTTGACAATGCTCGTTTCAACCACAATTTTTGTTGTTATAGTATAAAGCTCTTACAAATCACATACTATATTGTCAAAAAAAAAAAAAGCTGCAGTATGAAACTTTTATATGCTATAGTGTTTTTAAACAAAATTAATTCAAAATTATTGGTTCAAATAACACTTCCTACGCACCTTTTTAATATATCGTCAGATTATAACATACAAGGTGTTTGGAGCATTCGTTTGAACTAATATCTCTGATATGCTACAATATTTTAAATTAATTGTTTCAAATTAACGCTTCCAAGCACGGTATTAGTCTGCATCAGCTGGAGTTACTAATTAGGATCATATTGTCGTCAACCTTAAACTTAACCCATCTCATTTAGTCGTTTTCACCTGAAGCTGTCTACTAAAATTTTAGCTATCAAACAATTAATTGATCATTTTTTTAATTACTGAACTATCTATAAATGGATTTGACAATGAACTTCACCTAATCAATCAATAAGGAAAAAAAAAAAAAAAACCCTATTACCTCATCACTTGGTGGTTAGAGGTTTTTTTTTTTTTTTTTTTTTTTTGAATTTTGAATAAGCAACTTGGTGTACGAAAGTGCCATTGTCTGTGCATGAACAATGGTTATTTGGAATTTTGGAATATGGAATGAAGTTCTGTTGCGGAAAAGGTGAAAATAAATACCATCCGAGCAATGTTACATCAACTACATGCGTGTCGTTTTGGAATTCTATTAGTTGGATGTAATTCCGTACCCAAAAAGGGGAAACAGATATAATCAAGCAAATATATTGTTACATCTAAATAATTTCTTTTAACATGCCAGCAAGGATTTAAAAATCAACATTATTTTTATATTTTTAACGTACCATATAGAAACAAAAATGTTGTATTTTTTGCAAAATATTCAAAAATTTTCATAAATATTTTTGTTGATATCGATATTTTGACATAAATATCTATTTTTATGAAAATTGTGATATAAAATGACAAAATATCATAAGTTTTTTGTGGAAATATCTATAAAAATCGACAAAATATTTGAATTTTATAGGTAAGTTTTTTAAATTACTTTGAAATATAAAATTCAAGTTATTTTTATTCATTTTTTAATGTAGTCTTTTAAAAATTTACTTTTCAATGCTACAAATATAATTTTTAATCTATTCCGTACACTAAAACATGTGATTCAAAATATTAACTTCAATTTTATAGTCACTCACAATCACAATGGACCTCTAATTTCTTTGCAACTATTCAAACTCTATGTTTTGGTATTGATATTATTTGAACCAAGAAATAATTTCAAGCACCTTTTAATCTCCTAGAAGCTCCTTTTCGTATTGATATTTTCTTTTCTTGTACAAACTATAGATAGTACTTGTATTAGTTAACTTTTAATTAATTTGCTCACTTTAAGATCGTAAGTTTATTATTTATCATATTATGATCACTTTTTATCGTTCATATTGATCACATACTTAGTAATTTAGTTGAAAAGTTCATATAAACTATGTATTATTAATAATTTTAGAGTTCGTTAAAGTTTCATTTAAAAATAAAGTGGTTTAAAATAACTTTTCATATTTTACGTTAATTTTCACCGTTATTAATATTTCCATAAATTTTAAATATTAATATTTCTGTCGATATCGATATTTTCATCCTTACGTATGACGCATCAAAAAAAATATCACATGAATAACTGAGTTGGAATCTTCATTGTGGATTATCTAACAAGAATATTTTAAATGGTGTTTAATAAAATTAGTTCTAACTAAAACTTTTCGTTGCTATATTGTAAAGCTCTCACATGTTACAGTGATCATAAAAAGTATTTACAATAAAAGCTCTCACATACTATAGTTTCAGTTCAAAAGTTTCAATTTGAACCACACTTCTCGAATAGACCGTAAGAGTGAAGCATTAGATTAGAACCACAAGCCATGGAATCACATTGCGCCAAATATCATAGTAGAACACTTCAGTTGATTGAGCGCATCACCATCATTCATCATTGAAAGTGACACTAAACAGCTGCGGCAAGCAAGTTGGCTGGTGGTGTTACGAAAAAGCGTGAGCAGAGACAAGATAAACAAAGACCCAATGCATCAAGACTTTTCCAAAACGACGAAAGATTGCATTCCTACCAAGATTCCCTGTTGTAAACCAATAATGAGACAAACAAGAGCTGAGCCAGCTTCCTCATAGTTGTTGTCAATGCCATCATATGGAAAATATGACTTGTCATCAACTCCCTAGGTTTTGTGAAACTGTTCTTTGTATAAATTTTTTTAAAAAAAAATCATTTTTATTCTAGATTATAATTCAACTACACATAAAACTGTAAGCCTTAATCCAGTATGCAATGTACTTTTTAAATTAGGTCTTATTTTTTTGTTAATAACAAAGTTATAACTCTATAAGATAGCTCGTTTTGAAACATATGTCGAACTACATTGTAACAACTAATTCAAACCATGTTCTCAAACAACTGTGTATAAAATTTTAGCATTGTGGGGTCGAAGGTAAAAGCGAGTTTGAATAAAATTCATGACATTCTACCGACTCATGATAGATTGTAATTGGAAAGGAAAGAAGTTTGAAATGGACACGAGGAAATAATGAAGGAAATCAGACATTCGATTTAAGCGTACACTTGAAAATTAGAGATAGAAATTGCCCTGATCACCTTCCAATCAGAACTTGTAAAGATAAAACATGCCCTCAAAATCCAGACAATCATTTCATTTCTAAATAAACAAGATTAGAGCGTCTTTGATTCAAGCAATACAGTGATGATGAATTGAACATGTATATCATCATTCGTAATGTTTTATTAGGCCTTTATTCAACGCAAAGGAGAGAATAATGAGACAAGGAAACAATAACCTCGCCTTGCTACTTAAGGATCGGACAAACGAAAATGACGTGGGGAAAAAAGGGTAAGCTAATCTAGTGCGCTTAACGCATAAATTCTACCGAATGGATCCTATGAATGTTTTCTGTCCCAAACACTCAATAACAAGTAGCGAAGGTGAACGGAACAGGGCATTTTATTTATGGCTTCCAAAGGATGGTGGTCTCCGCAATCATGGAAGTAACGACATATGGGTCCATGTTTGAAGCGGGTCTCCTGTCTTCAAAGTAGCCTTTGCCTTCTTTCTCTGTATCTCGGCCAACTCGAATAGATGCACCACGGTTTGCGACACCCTGTCAGCATCAAGCAGAATGTAAGAAGATCTAGCTGTTAAACTCTGAAGGACAAATTAAATTAAGCCATAATGCTGGTCAAACTTATACGGCAAAAAGGGCGATGAGAAACATACACCGCGATGAGAAATATACATCAACACGTCTAGACATGAAACAACAAAGATAATATCTTGATTTTACCCATAAGAAAGTGTTGATGTTAGCAGTTTCATGTCGCCCAGTAAGACGACGCTCATTGCCTTCTCCATATGCAGCAATGTGCTCTTTGTGCCTCAATCCCAGCTTGTCAATTGCCTTCTTGATGGCCTCATATCCTCCATGTTTTCTCGTGGACTTGGTACTGAGACAAGATTGTAAATTTAATCTATAATAAAGAAACACTACCATACCATATTGGTACCTGTTGAAAACAAAGACGCGAGAAACAAAACCTGTAATTTGTGTGAGCGCCAGCACCATTCCAATCACCCTGCGGTACGATGTAGAATGGAGGGGAAAAAAAGGATTACCAAACCAATCTCCATAACAGCGATCAAATATAGCATATGCATCTAATTGCACGGAGTAAGAGGAGGAAAAAAGGAACAAAAATGATGAATCCAATATATAGGATATAAATTTACCTGGATTGGCTTTGGATCAAAGGAGAGGACGACTCCAGCAATCTCTGTTATCCTCTGTCAGTACATAAAAAATAAATAAATCGATTGAACAAAGGGAAAAAGTATCCAAAGCAATAGGTCTTGTTGAGAATGTTTCACTACCTCAAGAATGTAACGAGCAACCCACAATTCATCCGCAGCGGAGATACCAACTGTAGGACCAACTTGGAATTCCCACTGGAATATAGAAGAACAAAGTTAATGTTTTTGCACTAAAATATCACAGAAAAAACATATAGTACACATCAAAAGAAATGATGTTCAATCAGATATACAATATTTGTAATCTTTTACCTGTCCTGGCATCACTTCTCCATTGATACCACAAATTTTGATGCCAGCATATAAGCAAGCCTTGTAGTGAGAATCAACGATGTCGCGCCCAAAGGCCTTCTCAGCACCAACACCGCAGTAATATGGCCCCTGTTGAGCAATATACGGAAAAAAGATAATCAGAACAATGGTAAGAAGTGGTATCCTCAGAACAACGGTAAGAAGTGTCATTCTCTGACAAATCAACAAAAAAGCATCAGAATTACGCAGAATATGTCAACAGAAAGCTACTGACATGTAAGAACATAATGGAAAAAAAATCCTTTAAATTGGATATCGTTCATTATTCCCATCGATATTCATCTACATGAAACTCATCTAAGAAGATCATATCACCAAATCAATAATCAATAAAGTAAAGAAGCACAAAAACCATTTTGTATTGGAGGGGTGACGAAACAGAGGAAATCGGAAATGGGCATTTAAGCTTAAAGAATAAGATCAGCACAATATCCTCTGGCCTTTATCCAACTTTTTTTGTTCCCACAATAATAGCCAAAAAACTACTTAACAGTAAATAAGGCAACAACATAAAACATGCTTAAACCGAATCTCAAACGTAAAAAGGAGGGCAAGGTCAATCACCTGAGGGCCAGGGTAACCACCGACAGGCCACCCAATGGGCCACTTGACTTGTTTTTGCAGCAAGGTGTACTCCTGCTCAATACCATACCTGTTTCCAGTATAGCATTGATCAAACATCATAAACTTTGACCAATAAGAAAAATTATGAAACAGAATAACTAAACAAGATTCAACACTTAATGATAAGAGAACAGCTTGAGCAGAAGAAACTACCAGGGCTCTTCAGCGACAACATCAGGGTGTCCAAATATCTTTGCAGCAGCATGTCTCTTGTTTGTCGGAATAGGTTCTCCTGCTGGCGTATAAGCATCACACATGACCTAATAAGACCATATCATCAAACACAAAGATCATAGAGAATATCAAATCACGAATTAACAACGATAAAAGGCTATAAAGTTGATGAATCGAGCACAAGAACGATAAAAGGCTATAAAGTTGATGAATCGAGCACAAGAAGTTGAATCCGAGATCACAAAAGCTAACTTACCAGTATATTGTTGCCTCTCCTAAATGGGTCCTTGAAAATTGCTTGAGGACTAAACCATAACAAAAGCAATAACTAAATGGTTACAATCTACTCTTATTGAAGAAAAGGGTACATAGATGATTAAAATAATGAAAAAAAAAGAGAAAAGAATCTTACTATAAGATCACCTCACTGTCTTGTCCAGGGGCTTGGCCTGTGCTGGAGCCATCATAGTTCCACTTAGGAAGCTTTGAAGGATCACTAACTGGTCCGGAAAGAGTCTTCAAATGCCCCAAAATAATTTTTTAAAAAAACAACATGATTATTTTGAGGATTTTAAGCAACCAAAAGCAACCACAGATTATTAATATATATATATATATATATAAAATATAATATAGTAGTAATAATAATAAAAATAAAGAATTTCTTACTTTTCCTTTGCTTCTCAAATCCATACCAGATCCGCCTATCCTGTTTAAGAATGGACAGACAACACAGGGGAATTAAACACCATGGATAGACCTTTAGGAACATGTAAAAATAAATAAAATAATGTTCTTTTACGCTAAAAGCAAATAAGTAATTCAGAGATGGCCAAACAAACGACAGGAAAATGGATGACCAAGAATCACTCAGGAATCATCAAGAAAAAAAAAAACTAAACTACAAGATATCACTTTTTCAAACGATAATACTAATATATATATATATATATATATACATGAGTATTATTATTCTTTTTCTTCTTAATCCGTTGATGAGCTAAAAAATATACATATAGATTTGAGGTACTTATGAACTAGCGATCCGATTAAACATAAACACCAAAGGCATAAAAATTTCATCAAACTTCTCCTATTATCAAAAAATAATTTTAAAAGATAAGTAGATGAAACCATACCCCAGCAGAAGGATTTACCAGAGAGTAAAGCATGAAAACAAAAATAGAAATAAACAGAAAAACAACCGTGTTTGTTATTATTTTGAGAAATTTTAGAAATGTTTTTATACATTTTTTGCGATAAAAATTTCAAAAACAATGTCATCATAATTTTTTAAAAATTTTTATTTTTCAAAACAAAATCATTTTCATCTATTTTAAAAAAACTATCAAACTGGCGCGCATTTCCTTTCTGTTAGGTGCTATTTTCTCGGAAAACAAACAGAGACAATGAGGAACACCGAACACACAGAGCAACGGATCACGGTTAGTAAACACGGTAACAAGGTGCACAGGATCACATAGGATAACGTACCTAACAGTACGGAAAACGATACAGGGAAAAAGATAGGGACAAAGAGGAGACTAACCATATGTACTCAGCGATGACCTTCTCAGTTGTTTCTGAGAGATCGAGGTTTATGAGATCCGAAAGCAGCGACATTTTTTTTGGTAGTCAGAAAAGCTTAAGAGGAACAACAACAAGAAAATCAAGAAAACAGTATCTCTCTCTCTTCTAGCTTTCTCCCTCCTTTGGTTCTAGACAGATTGTATGTGGGCAAACACGGGGGGCTGTCTCCTTTTATAGTGCGGCTTCACAAGATGGGCGACAAATGTTTGCATGGTTGTCTGGTAATCAGTTGTACTACTTTTTTATTATTTTTTTAAATTTATTCTAGGGGCTTTTTTGTATTTTTGGGCCTAATTACTTTTATTTGGTCAGGATCCTATAATCGAATCGCATCCGAATTAAATTAATTAAAAAAAATTACAATACGTGTTTAAATTATTGTTATGAAATTAAAATCTAACACAATATTTAAAATATTTTAAAAATATTCTTAATGATATAGTAATTATCTTAATATGATATTACATTTTGTACTATATAATTACATATAAATAATTTTAATGATATTATTATGAGACATTTGTAGAATTTTTACAAATTAGAATCATATTTTAATTCAATAAATGTAATTAGGCTAACTGTCTTGTTAACCCTTAATTAAAATTGTATATGGTATCTTTGTTTCTTTTTTAGTAATTGATAGCTTGTGTGTAATGGGCCTGAGTGTGTTCGGAAATAATTTGTAAGCTTTGATCTCCAAAACAACTCATGACCAATGATTCATTATCAACAATTTTTCTAACAATCAGAGAATACCAGAAGTTATTATCGGAGACAATCACATTCGTGATTCAAATATCTGCAATCTATTTCTCTCCCGTTTGTCTCTCTCGTTGGGGATTGGGTGTTTGACAAGTATGATTAGAAACAACTTTTTTATATTCAAAACACTGTAATATGTGAGAGCTTTACACTGTAACAACCTTTTGCTTTTGTTATAACATGTAAGAGTTTTATACTGTTTGATAACTAAAAAGTTGGTTCTAACGATTCTTTTCAAACACCCTATCACTTTAGCAGCATCATGACGTGCAAAGAAGCAAATGGGGTGCACGGTGGATTTGGATGGTTGGCTAAGCAGCTTTCACGGCATGGTTATGGACTTGCAGCGGGGTTGCGACGGGATGGGCAGCAACATGCCTAGGCTCAAGGAAAAGGAAGACTAATTGTTTTAATCTTATTTTTTCGTTTTTTGTTATTTTTTATTTTTAAATAAATATTTTTAGCTTTTTAGAGTTGTTTTGGTCTTTTCAGAATAAATTAAGGTGATGTACAAAAGCACATGATGTAAATCTATTCAGAGTTTAACATATGACTGTTAAATTAATCTTTTTGCATTTAAATTAAAATTTTAGGCCCGAAAAAAATGAGTTAAGGACTAAGCTGCACTTTTTAAAAAAGTTAAAAGGGACTCCTCAACAAGGGTTAATGAGATAATTGATCCAATTATATTTATTAAATTGAAATATAACTCTAATTTGTAAAAATTCTATAAATATCTCATTATGATATCATTAAAATTATTTATATGTAATATTATTAAGATAATTACTATATCATTAAAGATATTTTTAAGATATTTTAAATATTATGTTATATTTGAATTTCATAACAATAATTTAGGCACATATTATAATTTTTTTCTTAAAAAATTTAGCCAAAAAATAAATATGAATATTTTATATTCTCGTGGACAGTGACGTTCGAGAAAGAGTAAACAGTTATCGCGCGTGAGGAGAATCTTGTCAGTGGCCCCCATTGTGTTAGAAATTCCGCCAAGTTGCTGGACACGGTTGGCTGTGTTTCTGCCGGTTACTTTGTTTTCTTTTTAACTTTTTTTAGATGATTTGTTAAATTACAGATTATTTTTTCTTTTGTTTTCTTCCCAACGTTACTACACTTCGTCATCCAAGGGTTGTTTTTTTTTTTTTTTCCTTGTCTTTTCCGTTGATATCCCATTGGGTACTTTTCTTCTTCTTTTTTTTTTCTTTCATTTTATTAATCAATCTGATTACGGATTAATCCCATCTAAATCCTTATCATGGAACACGAAAGTAAGTAGGTGTTTGAAAAGGTGGTGGAAATCAGTGATAGAAACTATTTTTATTGTAGCATGTGAGAGTTTTACATGTAATTTTTTATATTATTACTATAATATATGAGAGTTTTTTTTTGTTTATAACTGAGTTGATGGTGAGAATTGAGTGGCAAAAACTATTACTAAACACCACATATAAGAAAGAAAATACCATCGGAAGCCAACTCTATCAATTGGTTGTCATACTTGTTTTTATGCGAGACTTTTCTTCTAATTCTAAGCCACAGGATCCTATCCAGAAAATCTTTTCTTTTTTACGGGAATTACGTAAGAACCAATTATATGACATTTGTTTTTGTCAAAAAACTTCGTTAAATCTGCATTTGGGATTGTACAATAAATAATTGACGTATTTTGGGAAATGCCTCTCTAATTTACTAAAAAAGAAAAAAGAAATATCTCTATAATTAACTGATGGGGATTAAAATATGATTAAAAAAATCGACGGGGGCGTAAATCAAAGTTGCCTTCTTTTTTTTTCAAGTTAAAGGAGTTATGTCATTTTGGTCTGATCCATATTTTTTTTATTCATTCTGATAACTTTTTATATATATATATTGTTTTAGAATAGCATATTGTTATGGCGCGAACATGTACGTTAACGAGTAATTCCTAATCTTTTTCTTGGAAATAGGAAATTCAGAGTCATTCTTTTTGTTGTAAGGATACATCTGCTGACATCCTCTTTTTTATTTTTCACAAACTCTTTTTAAAACTACTCCTTATCCTACTATACTCCTTAAAATATCAAAAAAAAAATCCCTATATTTAAATAGTATTTTCTTTTTCCACCCACCCGTTAACCAACTAAACTAACTTACATGGTAGTTCAGAGAAAAAAAAAATCAAATATAAATTAAACTGTTCAAAACAGCCTCCATAATTATAAAGAAGGCCATCATATATATCATCAATCTTTAAAGAAGCCTTTTCTACCAAATAAAAAATAAAAAAGAAAACCATCTATCCTTGAAACTTCAACTCAATATCAAGTAAAAAAAAAAAAAAAGAAGAAAAAAAAGGAACTTCAACTAAATACACATACGTAGAACATTTGTTCATCTGTTCTTTCCGTTGAAGATAAAATAAATTGTATTACTTTGTTCATTAGTTGTCGGAAGCTTTTTTTTCGTAAATCAATAATCTAAAACTGACTTTGTTTTGTTTTCCTTATTCACTATTCGTAAGTTTTTTTTTTTTAATCAAAGGATTAAAATAGTTTGCATAATTCATCGATATTAAACAATAAAAACCGAATGGAAAAGAAAATAATTTTGAAGAAAAAAGAAAGTACTAACTCTTTTGTGGGGAGGCTCTTTAACATTACAATCTATCTTTTTAAAAAAAAAACCTAGGGCACAATAATTTTTTTAATAGGGTAAATAATAAGCATTTTTAAGACATTCTCATCCTTAGAAGTAATTTTATTAATAGGTAATATAGTGATAAAAAAATTCATTAAAAAAGTGTGTGAAAAGGAGAAAAATGGGTGTCAATAGATGCACCATTTAAACTCAACTTTTTTCAACTTTTTGGGGCATGTGTATAGGTCTCAATTTCTAAAATTATAGGGTGTTTGGAGTTGTGGATTCAAAGTTAGTTGATTCTTGAGGACTGAAAGTAAAGGGCTATGTTGGGTTAGGAAAAGAAACGACACCGAAGAAAGAAATTGGGGTTCTCAATGCTTCTCTATGCCCAATAAGATACACCAACATCAAGATGCTTCACTCCTAGCCCCACATGGTTTCGGGGCGAAGCTTAACCTGAGTCTTGATTAAGAACGGCGAACAATTTCAATTGTAAATTATATAAAACTATCATATACCATCGTGCATGTTAAAACCACAAATTTCAATCCTTCTCTTGAACACTACATTATATAAGAATCAATTTATGTAACATCTTTTTGGAAGGAATTTTATGAGGTGTGGTCAAGAATGGAAGATGACCTTTTGTCGGTATTGACTTTTTCCAAAACAAACCAAGCCATTCACATGATGCTTTGTCCACATTGAAATTTAAAAATGGCCAATAATTACAAATGACTCAACTTCAAGTAATAAATATTTGTGTCCACTCTGCTCCTCACCACTAAATGATCGGAACTTTTTCTCTTGGAAATTGGAGGGCAAAATAAAATAAAAAATAAAAAATGAATGTGAAATACACTATGGGTATGTTTAGTTTATGTATTTTTTAGACTTAATAGACTCAAATTTAAAATCGAGTATCAAGAATCCTTTGGATACATATTTGTTTTTCCCAAAATCTGAATCAAATAAGTATCAATAATCTAAGTTTTTAGAGTTTCAACCCGTCTTTAAACTCGAATATTTTTGCTACAGTAAAACCTAAAATTCTCTTAAATATTTAAGAAAAAAATCATAACTTTTTTATTTGATATCCAATTGAGATATTCTTTTTTCATTGTGTTCTTAGTGAAGAGAGAAATAAATTAATGTCTATATTGCATTTTTTTAAGATCATGAATATTAAGATTTTATTAGATTTGTTAATAAATCAAAAACTATTTTCACTACCTCTCAAAACATAAATTCTAATTTTGTTTCATATTTAAATTAAAACTTAAATGCACATTTAAATGTTAATTTAGATAACAATTTAAATCACTAACTTAAATCTTAATTCAAATCATACAACTCAAATTAAACATTAATTTGAATCCATTCACCCTTTATGTACCTCTCTAGCCAGCAAAAGGTGGCAGAATCAAAGACTGGTAAGTAAAGCACTTTGGGAGGTGTAACTTGTGGGCTGAATGACCGGTGATGACATGCGTTTGCATTGTTTTCATTGACCTATTGGGCATTGTGTTAGGTCTTTGGTGGGCCCCTACTAAGTCGGATTCTGAGTCATTTGGTAGGCCCTCAGCCTCCTTGGAACTGCCAATGAGGTCCTTGTAAGTTGCAATCCTCTTGTTTGTTTGTGTTGTTTGATTAATGTTTTTAAGGAATCTTGTTTGATAATAGCATGTATGCTTAAATACAAATTACGAATCATTTAAAAAAAAAATTGAATCTGGAACCGTGGTTTATCATTTTACTTAAAAAAAAGGATTTCTATGGTGAGGTACTAAAAAGTAAGCTAGTAACTTTCAGTTGTGAGACTTAAAGGAAAGAAAATGATTTTGACCCAATTTCAGGGTTAGAAATGGAACTTAACTATGGGGGACCACGCCGTAGGAGAGTCATTCGATCGCATACCTGTACCCACAATGACTTACTGTTTGGTTTCACTTGAGTTCACGCTAAATAGGAGTTGGAATAGAAAATAATTAGCACTCTTATCCTTTTTGCTAGCAAAAACATTGTGATTGTTCTTTTTTTTATCCCTAATAATGAACATTTTTCTTTTGACGTTCATTCTCATAGTTTTAGCATAATATAGAAAGTCACATATCACAAGTTGGTATTAAAGAATGTTTCGTAAAAGCTCGTGATAATGTTTCGTAAAAGCTCGTGATATAGTTGTTCTATATTAATTGTATACATTTCGGTCTGTTTTGTGTCAAAATCTAAGCCGCAAAATTTTTGTTCGTATAGAACAAATTAATCGTACTTTGTGTAAACAATAACTAATACAAAAACTATGTAAACAGAAAAATGCAAAAATATTAATAATGAATGCAAAGATATTGGTTCTTTAACGTGGCCCAAAACCCTTGTAGAATAAATATTTTTACCTTTTTAGAGTTATTTTGGTCTTTTCATAACAAAGGAAGGTCATGTGCAAAAGCACATAATGTAAATCTATTCAGAGTTTAACATGTAATTGTTAAATTAATCTTTTGTATTTAAATTAAAATGTTAGACCCAAAAAAAAGTTAAAAAGACTAAGTCGTATTTTTTAAAAAAGTTAAAGGAACTTCTTAACAATTTACCCAAAAAATAATTATAAATATTTTAAGGGGTTTGGCTTATATTGGTTGGGATCACTTTTTTAGTTTAAAAATAATATAAAACTCTTATTATTATAATAATAATAATAAATTATTTAATATAAAAATCTTATATGCTACCATAAAAATAATTTTCAAGAGAGAGAGAGAGAGAGAGTTAACACTTCTCGCGCGTGAAGAGAATCTTGTCAGTGGCCCCCACTGTATTAGAAATTCCGCCAATTTGATGGATACCGTTGACTGTGTACCCGCCGGTTACTTTGTTATCTTTTTATCTTGTTTTAGATGATTTTTTAAATTTCAGATTATTTTTTCTTTTGTTTTCTTCCTAACGTTACTACACTTCGTCATCCAAGGATTTTTTTTTTTAATTTTTTTCTTTGTCTTTTCCATTGATATCCCAAAAGTTACTTTTCTTCTTTTTTTTTTTTCCTTCATTTTATTAATCAATCTGATCACGGACTAAACCTCGTCTAAATCGTTATCATAGAATACGAAAGCAACAAGGCAAGAAAGAAAATGCCATCGGAAGCCAACTCTATCAATTGGTTGTCATACTTGTTTTTATGCGAGACTTTACTTTTAATTCTAAGCCACAGGATCCTATCAAGAAAATCTTTTCTTTTTTACGGGAATTACGTAAGAACCAATTATATGACATTTATTTTTGTCGAAAAACTGCATTAAATCTGCATTTGGGATTGTACAATAAATAATTGACGTATTTTGGGAAATGTCTCTCTAATTTACTAAAAAAGAAAAAAGAAATATCTCTATAATTAACCTATGGGGATTAAAATATAATTAAAAAAATTGATGGGGGTGTAAATCAAAGTTGCCTTCTTTTTTTTTTCAAGTTAAAGGAATTATGTCATTTTGGTCTGATCTATATATTTTTTAATTCAATCTGATCTATAACTTTTTATATTCTTTTTTTTAGAATAGCGTATTTTTACGGTACTAACATGCCTGTTAATAAGCAATTCTCAGTTTTTTTCTTAAAATTAGGAAATTTAGAGTCTTTTTTTTAAAGGTGCATCTATTGACACTATCTTTTCTACTTTGCACATGCTATTTTTAAAACCACTTCTTATCCTACTTGTTACACCCCTTAAAATATCAAAAACATCCCTACATTTAAATAGTATTTTCTTTTTCCACCCACCCATTAACCAACTAAACGAACTTACATGGTAGTTGAGAGGAAAAAAATCAATTATAAATTAAACAGTTCAAAACAACCTCCATAATTATAAAGAAGGCCATCATATATATCATCAATCTTTAAAGAAGCCTTTTCTACCCCAAAAAAGAAAAAAAGAAGAAAACCATCTATCCTTGAAACTTCAACTCAATATCAAGTAAAATAAAAAAAAAGAAAAAAAAAAGGAACTTCAACTAAATACATATACGTAGAACATTTGCTCATTTGTTCTTTCCGTTGAAGATATAATAAATTGTATTACTTTGTTCATTAGTTGCAATTCGGAAGCTTTTTTTTTTTTTTTTTCATAAATCAATAATCTAAAACTGACTTTGTTTTGTTTTCCTTATTCACTATTCGTAAGTTTTTTTTTTAACCAAAGGATTGAAATAGTTTGCATAAGTCATCGATATTAAACAATAAAAATCGAATGGAAAAGATAATAATTTTGAAAAAAAAAGAAAGTACTTGCTCTTTTGTGGGGAGGCTCTTTAACATTACAATCCATCTTTATTTTTTTTTTTTTTCAAAAACTAGGGCACAATAATTTTTTTTAATAGAGTGTATAATGAGCATTTTTAAGATATTCTTGTCCTTAAAAGTAATTTTACAAATGGGTAATATAGTGATAAAAAATTATTAAAAAAGTGTGTGAAAATGAGAAAAATAGGTGTCAATGGACACACCATTTAAATTCAACTTTTTTCAACTTTTTTGGGGCATGTGTATAGGTCTTAATTCCTAAATTTAGAGGGTGTTTGCAGTTGTAGATTTAAAATCAGTTGATTCTTTCGAAGAACTCAAAGTAAAGGGCTATGTTGGGGCGGGGCGGGAAAATAAACGACATCGAAGAAAGAAATTGGGGGTTCCTAATGCTTCTCCATGCCCAATAAGATGCACCATCATCGGGATGCTTTGCTCCTAACCCCACATGGTCCTAAGGCGGAGCTTAACCTAAGTCTCGGTTAAGAATGACAAATAGTTTTAATTGAAAATAGTGTAAAACTCTCATATAATATTGTGCATGTTAAAAACATAAATTTCAATCCTTCTGAACACTACATTATATAGGAATCAATTTATGTAACATCTTTTTCGAAAAGAATTTTATGAGGTGTGGTCAAGAAGGGAAGATGACCTTTTGTGGGTATTGAATTTTTCCAAAACAAACCAATCCATTCACGTGATGCTTTTTCCACATTAAAGTTTGGAAATGGTCAATAATTACAAATGACTCAACTTCGAGTAATAAATATTTACGTCCACTCGCCATTGAATGATCGGAACTTTTTCTCTTGGAAATTGGAGAGCAAAACAAAAAAAAAAAATAATAAAGAAAGCAAATGTGAAATACATTATAGGTCTGCTTGGTTTATGTGTTTTTTTGACTTAATAGACTTAAATTTAAATTTAAAAGTATCAAAAATTTTTTAGATACGTATTTGTTTTTCTTAAAATTCAAATCAAATGAATAGTAAAAATCTAAGTTTTTAGAGTTCTGCTCCCTAAACTCTTGATACTCAGATATTTTTACTACAATAAAAACTAAAATTCTCTCTCCTATATTTTAGGAAAAAAAATCATAACTTCTTTATTTGATATCCAATTGAAATGATTTTTTTCTATTGTGTTCCTAATGAATAGAGGAATAAATTAATATTCATATTGCATATTTTTAGGGTCATTAACATTATGATTGTATTATTTGTTAATAAATCAAAAACTATTTTCACTATCTTAAATTTTAATTTTATTCCATATTTAAATTAAAACCTAAATGTACATCCAAACATCAATTCACATAACAATTCAAATTACTAATTCAAATCACATAACTCAAATTAAATTGCTAATTTGAATCCATTTACTAAACGGACCCTACCTGCTTAGCAAGCAAAAGGTAGTAGAACCAAAGACGGGTAAGTAAAGCACTTTCATCGGTGTAACTTGTACGGCTGAATGACGGGGTGGTAACATGCGTTTGCATTGTTTTCATTGGCCCATTGGGCATTGTGTTAGGTCTTTGGTGGGCCCTTACTAAGCGGATTTTGCGTTATTTGGTGGGCCCTCGTCCTCCTTGAAACTTGTAATCAGGTCCTTGTTAGTGGCAATCCTCTTGTTTGTTTGTGTTGTTTGATTAATTTTTTTTAGGGATGTTGTTTGATAATAGTATGTGTGTTTAAATATGAATTACGAATCATTTCGAAAAAAAAAAAAAAAAAGAATTTGGAACCATGGTTTATCATTTTACTAAAAAAAAGGATTTCTAAGGTGAGGTAATAAAAAAGTAAGCTAGTAACTTTCAGTTGTGAGATTTAAAGAAAAAAAAAATGATTTTGACTTGATTTTAGGGTTAGAAATGGAACTTAACTGTGGGGGACCACGCCATAGGAGAGTCATTTGGTCGCATACCCGCGCCCACAATAGCTTACTATTTGGTTTCACTTGAGTTCATGCTAAATAGGAGTTCGAATAGAAAATAATTAGCACTCTGATCCTCTTTGCTAGCAAAAACATTGTGATCTTTCTTTTTTTTTTTTTATCCCTAGTAATGAGCATTTCCCTTTTGATATTCATTCTCATAGTTTTAGAATAATATAGAAATTCACATATCACAAGTTCACAACAGTTGGTGTTAAAGAATGTTTCATAAAAGTATACATACTTGATATTGTTCTCATAATATAAATGTTCTATACTAATTTACAATTCGGTGTGTTTCGTGTCAAAATCCAAGCTGCAAAATTTTTGTCTAAAATATTATTAGGATGTTGACATCTATCAGTTTTTGTACGACTAGACAGATAGAATTAACGTTGTTCCATTCGTACAAAACAAATTAACCGTAGCTTATGTAAACAATAACCAATACAAAAAAACTATGTAAACAAAAAAGCAGAAATATAAATAATGAATACAGCGATATTGGTTCCTTAACAAAAAACTTGCAGGAAAAAAGGACAGGTGCTACTTCATACCAAGGATAAGAAGGATTGACTATACCGAATTATGAATACAAGATTTAGAATTACAAAAAAACCTAAAATCTACACCGATCTTAAAGCCCACTGTACTCCTCATGCGGCTTGAATAACTTTAGACTCCTCATCCTACTCAAGTTGTCTTTGCTCGCTTTCGGTCATTTAGACTTACGCTGTGCCTTCAATCTACGAACGCCTCCTCCTCGAATCTTCTAGATTGGAATGAATGCACCAAGGTAACATAAGGATGAGAGCTATAAGATAGAGTCTGAAAATACTAGGTTTATCACTCAAGTTTTTCACTCACTTTCAAGCTCTAACTCGAAATTCACAATTTGAATCCTCTAAATAAACAATGCCTAGGTATGGGAAGCTTCTAGATTCTTCCTCTAAACCCTAGGATTGAATCTTAACAGTTCCAACAAAAAGATAGAACTCAGTTGCTAAAGAAAAGCTTGATTTTTGCTGAAGTTCTAGAAACAACCATGCTAACAATGCACAATTTTCATGGGTATTACCACGTCAGTGATCTTTGCGAGCTGTTTTCATGCACTACTAAAAAACTGCATTGTAAAAATTTGAAACTGCATACGAAAATCAGTTAGCTTTGAATTTTAAAACTCAAATAAATTTCAAGTTTATCTAGAAAAATCTCTATAGAACTCACATATATTATTAAGTTAATTTATTAAATTAATCTAAAAACGATTAATTCTAAATTAACTTAACTTAAATTTGAAACAGAGACAAGAGAAAATCTTGTACACCTTCGAATTCAAGTCCCACACAATCTCTAGCCACCAAATATGGATTAGTCTCTGAATATTCCTTTTTCAAACTTTTCTCATAATCCAAATTAAATCTCAACGAAGCAAGATAACTTGCCACATAAGCAACCTAACTAAATTATCGTAAATTCAAATTTCAAACCCCTTTATCCCCAAATATCATCATAATTGCAACATAATAAGCTGAGAATAAACTCAAAATACAATGTCGACATAAAATTAAAAATGCTATATGAGATCCCAAGAAGTGAACAACATGACACGTGTAAAATGTATATGTGTAGGGTCCAAAAACCCTAATAATCTCCCCTTTGACTTCCTTGGGATCAAAACACAATACTTGCAAAACGGAGTTAGACTATGCATACATCTTAGGTCAATGATCGCAGTTATCACAATCATAACGGAACAAGATGAGTAACTGTGAACAAAAAGTATCTCCTACATAGAAAAAAGTTAAAAACTTCCTTAACAATAAACTACTCTCCCTAAACAAAACAAAATAAAATCCCTTTAAGTTGGTTCTCCCCTTTTTTGACACAAGGGGCTCAAAGAAGCCATGCAAAATAAGGGGAAATGTCTTTAGCAAATGAGAAGAACAAACACAAAAACCTAAGTAATATTAATGAGACATAAGCAAATGATTGTCTTGGCAGGAGAAAGATTAACATAAACAAGCAAAAGAAGTCACTTTAGGCGTTTGGAGCGCCTAATGGTTGGAATTGCAGTGGTCTTGGTAATCTTGGCTGGTTGCGCAGGTGGTTTGTCTGAACTGGTTGGGAAGAAGGTGGAATTGTCTGTACAATGGAAGCTATAGCTGGAATTGTCTATGCAATCTTATTTGATTCAGCTGAATCCTCCTCTTCCTTAGATCCTGAGCTTTCTCTAGACTTTTCTTCTGATTCAGAGCTGGAAGCTTCCTTTTGTTCAGCTTTTGACGAAGAAGATTCCTATGGTAAAGGTTTAGCTACCCTTAAAACAAATTGGTCAGTTTTAGTCTTTTCACCCAAGCTTTCTATGGACTTTTCTTCATATTCTTCTTCTTCCAAGCTTACGCCTTCTTCTTTAGTTTCTTCTTCTGACCCTTGTTTATCAGTCTCTTCTTCTAGTTTTTTTTCTCAGCAACAACCTTTTCAACCTTTTTCTCTGCAACAGTCAAAAGGTGTAAATCAGATATAACCTTAAGTATAAGGCTGTCTAAGCAATAGTACTCAGTAAATCTGAGATTGATCATACAAGGAAAAGATATTGCAAAGGTCCAATATATTAATTATATTATTTTTAGCCAAAAATTTTTAGGATTAAGTGGGTGTTTGGAAGAGTGGTGGGAACCAGTGGTGAGAACCACTTTTACTGTAGCATGTGAGAACTTTTTATTATTTATAACTGAGATTGTGATAAGAACCACAATTGCCAAGCAGCCTTTAAAGTTATTTATTTACAAAATTTATACATTTTTTACTTTTTCTATTTTAGATTTTTTTTTTTGTGATTTTTGAAACTTTAACAACAAGAAATATGACTTAAATTAGAATGATAAATGGAACTTCAATAATAAGTGCAAATTAATAGAAGATGGAACTTTAAGTGAAATTTAACTTAGAAAACAAAACAATTGAAATAACGCTGGGATTAAAAGTTCTATTATGACAATTAACTTAAATATGTTTTAGTTTTTCTAAAATTAAAAATGCTACATGAGATCCCAATAAGTCAACAATAACACGTGTAGGGTCCAAAAACCTAACAGTTTTCTTTTTTTTTTTTTTTTTTTGTTTTTATTAAAAGTACGTGTGGGGCATTTTCATGCAGTCCTGATCACCTCTTGCGTGATTCTACTATTATTTTTAAACATTAGCATTATTATTTGTGATATTGTTTTCTAATTGATATTTTTATGTAAGCATATATATTTCCTTTTTTTTGGCGTTTTTGAATAATATATTTCCTGTTTTTTGGTTAATCTTGAATTAAATTATTGCAGCCCATAAAGGAAAATTGATTCTCATACTGAAAAGAAGAAAATAGTATTAAATTCATGAAAGATAGAAAAAACACAATTTTCTTATGACCGAAACAAAATGAGTTTCTCTTCCTTTTGTCTGGATCGGATTATTTGTAATTAATTTTTCTGTAGTTTCTTTAACAGAACAAACCGCCCTCCTTTTTTTTTTATTCGTTCTTCCTATTATTTATGAATGTGTAATAGACTAATGTTAAAGATAATGTGATGTTGATATGCCTGCGTTCAAGCTTGAGACCTTATAAATATTAACAGAAAAATAGAATAAACGAATTAAGAGTCAAGGTATTTTTCTTTTTCTTTTTCTTTTTTATTGTGGTTTAAAAAAAACAAAAAGAGAAATTAGTTGAGATGGTCGGTTTTCGCCCTTTTTTTTAATAAACTTGTGACTTTTTTAAGAAATGATCGTGATTGGCCAACAAATCATGGACTCCTGTTAATTAAACACTTACTGTATTAGTTAATAGTTTTTTTTTTTTTTT
>CAMOHE010015217.1:874-28001 GCA_946598075.1 Artocarpus hirsutus
TATAAATAAGACTATTAAAAAATTAATCTAATGGTTAAAATAATATACACTATCATATACAAATCTCTTTTTTTTTTCTTTACTGTAAAAATTCCTTTTTTAAGAAATGTTTATCTTCTTTTTGAGGGTCAATTGGATATTCCAATCTTCAAATTTGCGGCCACACATTGCTACGAGAGAAAAAAGGGTTAACGTGAAGAACAAGGGAAGAAGGAAATAAACCATCCAAAGAAAACAAAAAATAAAAAAGCTGTAATGGAACGGTACTTCTTGAGTTTATACACAGCAACAAAATTTACATCACTGTCTTTAATGGGAAACAAAGATGCTCAAGGCAAAAAGATAATCGGCGCAGGCACGGATTTTTAAGGTATCTAAATTATTGGTTTGTACTTAAACAATACGAAGTTTTCACAAGTTATATAATGTAAAACAAAAAAGAGTTATAATATAAAACTCTCTTATAATATAACATGTTGAATCTATTGGTTTAAATCAATGTTTATAAATATCGTATTTAATTATGTAACTTCAATGAAGGGGTTGTACAAGGATTTTAAGAACTGTTTGTCTAATCTCGAGACTTGCATCGCCAGGCACTCACCAGCTCTTTGCAAAAAACCATTGTTGAATCCCACACATATTTAGTAACAGTCAATTAATTTTGAATCGTCGTTTTATATGTATTGGGCTTTACACCGGTGGTGCACAACTTTAACCATTGAATCTATCCAAATCTTATTAAAATAAAAATATATTTAGAATAAATAGTTTCGGATACAAATTTGATGGCTCAAAAAGAAAGTCCTACAATTAGTAGATTTTTTTTGAGGTTTTCTAGTAAAAATCTCTTTATTAACATGAAACTTTAGTTCATTTAGAGTCATAAGTTTGAACAAAAAATATTATAGGAAGTTGAATTTTGTAAAAAAAAATTACAATAACAAAATTAACTTGGATCAAAATTTTTTGGTTGAAACTGTATTCCTAAACCAATTAATTAGTTTCAATAAAGAAAATATTGTTGAATTTGATGTTATAGCTTTTCTTCTTTCTTATGAGAGTTGGATTGATGATGTAACTCTCTACTTAGTTTAGAAAGTAAAATAGAATTTAAAGATCGTAGCATGTGTGAGTTTTGCATTGTAGCAAACTACTGTAGCATATGAAAGCTTTACATTGTAAAAACAAATTGAAATTTAAAGTTTCAACTTGTTTTTCAAGCAAAAAAACCTCACGGGAAGATTTCAAAACCCTCTCCAACGCAAAAACCCTATCACTCTCAGATTGTCTCTAGAGGGCCAGCCCAAGATAAATTCTCTGATGTGAGCTTCGAGAGGAAAACGTCTTGACAAAAAAACTTTAGAATAAAAAATAAAAATAAAAATAAAAAAACCTTCTAGAAGGGAAAAAAATTTAAAAATGGGACAAGCATACTTGGATCCCAAACGAATATTGGTTGTATGGCACTAGTTAGCTTTAGATCTCAAAAAGGGCATCAGCTTCTTGACCCTTTTAGAGTTTATAAATTGGACCACAAGTGGAATGTCAACATAGACCCACGGGCAATTGGTAATCCCCTCTCTTTTTATCTGCCCATAAAGCAACTTTCACTAAAGAAAGTGAAAAAAGTGGTTTCATTTTTTTTTGTTAATTTTTGCATTTTTTTTCTTTGCACTCCGAATGAAACAGACAAAGTGCAAAAAAAATCCAATGGACGCATGTTAATTATCTGACATGACATAAAGATAAAGGACGGAAAAAAAGGCAAAAGATTATAAAAAGGAGGGAAAACAAGGGGGAAAAATCAACGGCCGGTCCGAACTCCCAATCAAAGTCCCACAAGCCACAGATTAGCAAAAATAAATATAAAGTAGCCTAAACCTTCTAGAAACTTGAGCCTTATCATCTATAAAATTTGTCCAATGTGGTATTCCCCCTTTATAAATTCACCCATCTTGTATTAGAAACTCATGCGGTTTCATAACAATCCCTTTTCAAAAGCGTTTTAGAACTTTTAGAAATCACGTATTCCCGTTTCGTCTCTCTTCTTCTTCTTCTTCTTTCTTATCACTTCAGAACAAAAGGTCACTCCTTTCCCCTTTCTTACGGTTTTCATGGAACTGATTCCGGGGCTACCCGACGACATCGCTCGCGAGTGTTTGATCCGAGTCGATTACAAAGACTTAGCCGCCGTCGCTTCGACTTGCAGGAACTGGAGGGCCGAGATTCATCGGCCGTGGTTCTCCCGGCGGAGGAGGGCCGTCGGATGTAGCCAAAACCTCGTCGTCATGGCACAAGCCCGGGTCCAACCCCGAACTGATTTGGGTACCCGAACGAAGGATCTGGCCGCCCCGACTTACCGTCTCTCGATTCTCGAGCCAGAAACCGGTGATTGGTCGGAGCTGGACCCCGCTTTTGGGCTGTCCGACCAGTTACCTATGTTCTGTCAGATTGTTCGGGTCGGGTCTGATCTTATTGTTTTGGGCGGATGGGACCCGATGACGTGGACGGCATGCAACGGCGTGTTCATTTACAATTTCGTGTCCGCCACGTGGCGCCGTGGGGCCGACATGCCGGGTGTGCCTAGGTCGTTCTTTGCTTGTGCGGCGTCCGATTCCGATCGGATGGTGTTCGTCGCTGGAGGGCATGATGATCAGAAAAATGCATTGAGATCCGCGGTGGCGTATGACGTGGCCAGGGACAAGTGGCTGCCCATGCCTGATATGGGACGAGAGCGAGACGAGTGTAAAGGAGTGTTCCGCCATGGCATGTTCCACGTCATCGGCGGGTACTCAACGGATATGCAGGGCCGATTCGAGAGCAGCGCCGAGGCGTTTGATACTTCCACGTGGCAGTGGGGCCAGCTTCACGCCGGGTTCTTCGAATCCGGCACGTGTCCCAGAACATGTGTCTCGGGAGAGGACGGGTTCTTGTACATGTGTCGGGCGGGTGAGGTGGCAGTATTTAAGGACGCCACGTGGAAAGCCGTGGCTAATTTGCCTATTGAGGTGAAGGAGATTGTACACGTGGTGACGTGGCAAGGAAAGCTACTGGTGATTGGTTCACCGAGGTTCGGTGAGCCCCACATAGCTTATGTGTTAGACACGAAGCAGTACACGTGGACAAAAATGCAAGTGCCATTGGAATATTCCACCCATGTTCAATCAGGGTGTTGCTTAGAGCTCTAGAGTTTTGAAACTGAGCATGTATTACCATGTTAAAACTAAATTTTGATTAAAATTTACCGTAGCATCTAAAATTTTTGGGTGAAATTGAAAATATCCAACATCTAATTAGTTTATAACAATTTTTCTTATTTTATTATTTTTTTAAGAGTAATCAATAGGAAGTGGCCTACCGGATTTTGATATAACCTGCCCGGACAAGTGAAATGGAATCCTTGTATTGTTCTTGCTAATAATTCAAACCTTGTGTCAATTATTTGTTTGTATCCAAGGCTCCAAGTAAGGTCTCCCACTTAAGGTTGCGGAACTTTTTTCCCTTTCTAATTAATGCTCTTTAACTGGACAGTCCAAATAATAGGACCCAAAAGCCGGTCCTATTCTCAATGAGACGCTACCTTATTTTATTATCTTGTAATAATATTCAATGACCGCTAGATCTGGTCGAGTGGTGTTTGGGTTTTAAAGAGTGTTTTTTTATGTAGTAGTGTCAAGCTTTCTCATCCTTTTTTTTTTTTTTTTTTTTTTGTCTTTACCCATTCTATATGGGAACTCCCTCATTCTACATTTGACAACATTGAGAAGCACCCTCATATCATGAATGAAAAAAAATAATAAAAAATAAAATGAAATAAAAAATTGAACCTTAACATTTGATCTGAAACCGCTCTCCACCAATCAAAGAGATTTCAACATGTTCCTGATTAAAGCTAGAATCAACAGAGCACAACTACAGTTCATTAAGAAAAGGAAAAGGAAAAATAAATAAATAAACAAGTGAAAACATAAAAACCGTCTGCATATGTATATGAATTCTGCGAAGCTTCTTTTTCTTTTTCAATTTTTTATTTTAGCCCATGTGGGCTCCCCAAAATATTCAAGGCTTTCATTATTAATTGCAAACAAGCCACATAAGGGGCATAAAATGAGGGCATGAATACCGACATACATACATATAATACACACACAAATATATATAGGTATGTATATATGTATGTTTGTATAGCACTTAGTGAGCAATAATATGAATGATGCTATATTAAGTATTAAGTAGGAGGCAAGGATGGCAGTCTAGACATATTCAAAGGAAGAGACAGACTTGGTAGAGACTCTTGACTCCCCGTGGCAATTCCATCCAAGGACACAAATCTTGAACTGAATTCATTTTTAGCAATTTCATCATCCCACAGCAGCTTATCCCACCAATCTCTTTGTCCTCTAATTTCCCTCAAACTTTCCTTTGCACAACTGTTGGAATCAAATGGGAGCTTTACTAGACTTGGGCACTCCAACACTTCAATCTCCTCCAGTATAGGAAAGGCCAGGGCTTGCAGACTTATGATGCTCTTTAGCCTTGGAAGGCCTCGCAAATGAAGCGATGTAAGACATGAGAATGCGTTCAGATTTTCATGTCTGATTTCCTCATCCGAATCATCACCACTTAGCACTTCTCTAATTGACGAACAGTCGATGATTCTGAGAGTTTGAAGGCGTGGAGCGTAAATTAGCCAATTCATTTTCAACATTTCACACTGAACAACTACAAGAACACGGAGGTTTCGCATTTGCTCAAGCCCTGTGATTCTCGAGTTGTTGGGAATCTTTTGCCGCTCCACATCAATTCTGAGAGGATCGGCATTCCATATCTCAAGAGTGTCCATATACTTCAATCTGCTTAGAGATGAAGTTGACATGTTGAGTGAAGTGAAAGACCACAAAATTGTGAGATTTCTGATGCACCAATGAAATTTACTGCTGTTTAGAAGCTTTTGGACAGAAAGGGAATCAAAAGTGGTAATGCATATATCCTCAATGTGTCCCAAGCACTCCAACTCCTCCAACAAGACTCTTTCATCGTACTGTGGACAATAGTGCATGTGACCAGGGCTTTGTAATCTACTAAACACTTGCAAAGACGGAAGACTTGACACAACGTCCCTTGGGATATCAATTAGTCCGTAAGTATCATTTAATAAAAAACACTTCAATTTTTTGAGATTCATAATCTCAACAGGCAATGCCCTTAAAGCTGTTCTAGACAAATTAAGATATTGCAGGTTTTTTAAGTTGCCAATTGCCTCCGGCAACAAGGTTAAACTTTCATTACCTGACAAGTCCAATACTCCAAGGGCATTCATGGAGTCAAACAATTCACTCGGAAATGTCGCCATCAACGTACCAGTAACAAGCAATGTGACAACCTTGGGACAAAGCATCACTCCATCCAGATTCCTAATTTCTCGACCCCATAAGGACATCCTCTCTGTTTCCTTCCATTTCGCAAACTTGTTTTCCCCCGCTGGCCTTACAATCTCTTTAACAAGATATTTGTTCTTCTGTTGGCCATGCTCACAAGCTATCCACAACGCCATGTCACGGATCACGTCATGCATCTTCACAAATTCTTCTGATTCGCCACTTTCTAATAAGCACGCCAGCTTCAAAGACCTGATAATTTCTTCTCCTTGTTTACGTGCATCGTGTATGTCATCAAACTCATCTAAGAATCCCTCCCCTATCCAAAGATCAATAAGCCCTGTCTTTCCAATTCTAGATCCCTTGGGGAACAAGGAACAATATAGAAAGCAGGACCTAGTAGTTGCATTAGGCAAGCTATCATAGCTAAACTCGAGAAGATGATAAACATAATCAACCATACCCGAAAAGTTTGAAGGGTAGCTCCTTAGTAACTCGATTGCACGTTCCCAATCCTCCAGTTTCTTCCTACTAGCCATGGAACGCCCAATGGTGATAAGACCAAGTGGCAAACCTTTGCACTCTTCAGCAATAACTTTAGCAAGATGTGGTATATTTGGATGAGAACTAAGAGCTTCTTCACCCACCTTTTCCAAGAACAAATCCAAGGCCTTGTCTTGTTCCAAGCACTCGACTCGAATGCACCTGTTAGCCTCCATTTGACCACACACCTCCTTGGAACGGGTTGTGAATATTACTTTAGAACCATTATGGATATCTGGAGTAGGAACCCCAACTTTCAAGAGATCAAACCGCCTCCAGACATCGTCTAGCAACAACGCAAACTTTTTCCTTCTTAAGGTCCCGTATATTTGTATGGCTCTGTCCTCTACTTGATTGGCTCTCCACAAGTCATCTGGGATTTGTAATTTGTCACGGATCACGTCCTGAATTTTCGATATGCTTACTTCTTTGGATGCCACAACCCAGATGACCACATCAAAGTCGTTGCTCGTACCAAAGAACTCATTGTTGATCCTCTTCAAAAGGGTTGTTTTTCCAACACCGCCCATGCCATACAAGCCAATGATTCCCACATTGTCGCTCTGAATGCATCTCCACACCTCAAGCAAGGTCAAGTCCAAGCCCACGGTTTTCTCCACGGGGATCTCATGTACAGTATTACACAGTAACTTGTGAGCAACAGCTTCAAATTGTCCTTTTTTCACAAGTTTTCTTACAGCATCCGTTCTTTTAGCTACTTTCTTCCCAAGCTTGTAGCTAGACCAACAGTTCTTGGGACAACACCCAAGACACTTTTTCTGAATTTCTTCGTCACCCTTTTGCAGAATTTGAGTCACTCCTCCTTCCATGGCTTCCACGCTTTCCAACCATCCCTTCACTTGATTGGTACACTGCAAGTCTTGCTCCTCAGCAAGGTCAACCCTTCTCTTTACATCTTGGCTTAGGTTGTTGAGCTCGTTCATGGCATTTCTTAAAGAGGTGACATTCTCTTCAAGATGACGAACGTAATACAAACGCTTGGCCAAGCAATCGCACAAGCGAATTCCGATCTCCAAAATTGGACTCACGCAATCCATTGCTCTTGCCAGAACCTTTTCACTAAACGCTGAAGAACAATGAAGAAAGGAAGAAACACAAGGAGTTAAAAAGTTGCAAAAAGCAGATAGGATGTTTGGATTGTCAATTTAAACTAATAACACCGTAGCAATTTAAATTCTAAAAAATACTGTAGCAAAATCAGTTTGAACTGAAATTTTTCTGGTTCGAGCCATACTAGGAGATGTTTTTGTGTGTGTCCTGCTCGGAAAAAGCTCATGTAAAATTGTTCTGAACTTGCTATTTTACCTGACTTCCAGTTACAAGCGATGAACAAACTTGGGGTAAAGGATCAAAAATTTGAGACAGCAGCAGATAATTTGCACCTCTAGCCAGTAGGAGTGAAAAAAGAAAAAAAAAAAATTTCGATGACCCAAAAGAGGGTCTTTCAAGGAACCCCTATCCACATGGCTTAGCGGGAATGGGCAATGGATGAAATGGATGATTGTGTGTAGTATTGTGCTTTCAATGGCCCTTACTTCAGAAAATAATTATTACGGATCTTTCCTGTAAATGATTTAAGCAGTGATTTGATTTAGCCATGATTTAAATTAAAATTTAAGTTAATAATTTATATTGTTGCTTGAATTAATATTTAGATGTATATCTAAATTTTTATTTAAATATAAAATAAAATTAAAATTTATATTTTAAAAAATAATAAAAATAATTTTTAATTTATTGACAAATTTAATAAAATCTTAAGATATGTTTGATTTGAGGACTAAAATGACTCAAAACCTAACTTAGGTATCATCAAACCTCTCAAACCTGTTTGATGCTTGAAATTTACAAATCTTTTTGAATCATTTTTTGGGTCCTTTGAGTTAAGTTCTCGAGTTTTGGTCGCCTTTATTTTCTTGAGACTCTAATTACTAAGCTACAATAACATACCTTAAATTTTCTCTCCTATATTTAAAGAAAAAAATTATAAATTCTTTATTTGATATCTAATTGAGATGATTCTTTTTTCATAATATTCCTAGTGAAGAAAGGAATAAATTAAGATCTACATTGCATATTTTTTAGACCATTAACATTAAAATTTTATTAGATTTGTTAATAAATCAAAAACTTTTTTCACTACTTCTCCAAACATAAATTCTAATTTTATTCCACACTCAGATAAAGCTTAAATGCACGTCCAAACATCAATTCAGATATTAATTTAAATCACTAACTCAAATCCTAATTCAAATCACATTAACCTAAATTAAATCACTAATTTGAATACATTTACTAAACAGACCCTTAATATTAATGATCTTAAAAACTAATGCAATATGGATATTAATTTATTCATCTATTTACTAGAAACACAATAAAAAAAAATATCTCATTTGGATTTTAAATAAAAAAGTTATGAATTTTTTCCTCAAATATATGAGAGAAAATTTTAGCTTTTATTGTAACAAAAATATCTGAGTATCAAAAGTTTAGGGATCAAATCTCTAAAAACTTGAATTTTTGATACTCAAATGATTCAAATTTTTAAGAAAATAAACACGTATCTAAAAAATTTTTGATATCGAATTTAAATTTAAGTCCATTGAATTTATATTTTTAAATAAAAAATTTGAATAAAAATTTAAATTTTTGTGAAAAAAAATACTGTAAAAAAATAATTCAAACCGTAATTCAAATCACGAACCAAACGCACCTAAAATAGACAGCCCTATATATTTGAGAAATTCGAGTACGTGAATGTTTAGCACTGGCTAACGGGCAACTCTCAAAGTGACGACGATATTTGACGAATGAAACTCCTCTATCGTTTTAGCCTCAAAAGACAAAAATTGTACCCAACCCATCAACAATTTTGAGGCCCAGAAAATTCACGTGCGCTTGTTAACAAGTGCTATACCCTTCTATCCTTTTTATTTTTTTTTTTCCATCAATCAAAAAGAGGATTTCATTTTCTAAAGAAAATGCCATCAATCATCATCATCAAAATGGGGAGAGAAAATGGGTTTGACAATATTCACTACACCCCTATGATTCAGAAGCAATGAAAAAATTGAGAATGATGACATGGGTATATATGGGTGTCATTTGGGTCTCATGCACTTGACCAGAACGTCTACAAACTTCTTGTACATGTGCCTCTTTAAGTACATCCTCTTCACCTTCTCTCTTCCTTTCATCCCCATTTCCTTCCTTGTCCCCGGGTTTTTAAGCAAAAACCCAAGATTTTCGGCAAGTACAAAAGCTCCCGGACGACCCATCGGATGAAGAAGACCCGTCACATTGTGTTCAACAATCTCTTTTGTACCCCCAGCATCTGTCCCAAGTACCTGTTGTCAGTAAAATGTAGTCAGAACAGCTTGTTATTGTGAATCAATGAAGCATCAAAGAATGGACGTGAAAAGATTAAATTTCACAGAACTCAATAACAGCTAATGTTTGTTGTTTCAGCTTATCTTAACTGACAAGAAAACAAAGCAAAATGTCATACCGGCAGACCAAATGCCATGGCTTCAATCGTCACCCTCCCAAATGTTTCTCCCAGTCCCTAAAAATTGTTTCGAAATTAATGAGCTATCTTTAAGAAATAATGTAGAATCAAGTTAAATTAGATGGGAATAGAACTTTACAATAGAATTACATTGATGGATTGAAAACACTCGTGTCAGTAAAAATAAAGCATGAAGCTCTCTAAACAAATATAAGTAATGTATGATACATGATAGATGATTTAAAAAAAATTGAAAAGCTTGTTCACCTGAGAGTTGATGACATAGACATCTGTGGCAGCGTAAAGTGCAGCTACACGTGTAGTTGCTGGAGTCCACATCACTGACTTTGACATGTTTGGATGCTGAGATAAATAGTTCAGGAGTTCTTTGACGTAAACAACCTTATTGCTCTTGGATCCAACTGAGCCAATGAGAATTTTAACAGACTGCTCACGCATTCCTCCATTATCTAACATCTTCCTATGATTAACACCAAAGCCCAAAGTACCTGCATCAACATCAAAGAAGCTGGCTAGAAACATTTTCTCTGGAAGTTAGGAGGATCATAGCATAATTCTAAAGAGTAAATTCGCTTGATGTTTCACCAGTACCATTCAACTTTTGAAATACAGGTTTCAGGCGCTGCTTTCTAGTCGACTTAGACTGACGATGCGTTGTATCTGCTGGATTTTTTATAATAGATTTCTCTTGGAAAGATTCTTTCTCAATCATCAAGCGTCCCGATTCAAGAAGCAAATGCTGGCCCTTTGCAGGGTTTATACTACTCAGAGACATCACAAGCATATCGTTATCTGTCAAACCCATCTCCTTTCTGGCTGAATCTCTCAATAACTGCCTTTTCTCCATCATCTTCTCAGTGGTGAAAGATGGAGTATTAAGAGTACAAGCAATGCCAGCTACAAAAGCCGTTTCATCATTAATGGACAATGGGACGAGTGCAGGTTGAGAACTAAGCTTAATCTTTTCTACTTCTGCCCAGGCTAGCCATTGTTTCCACTGTAATTCTGAGATAAAAACCAGCATTTTCACTCGATCAAGAACAACCTTTGCCCGATCAAAGTATTCTCGCCGATTTTCCATAATCCACCAAGCAACTTGACTTGCACCAGCTGGAAATTTATCAATATATTGATCTGAAATGACACGGTACTTGTTAATGTAATATATATGCAAGTTCTATTTAAAAAAAAAAAAAGCGTGTTATTTGTGCCTCCAAAAGAAGCTCAATTCCCGTTGCTCAGTTAAAGCATCACTAAAAAATAAAAAAGATGTACCAATATTAAAGAACAGACGCAATACTTCTAAGAGACTAATCTCAAAAGGAGGGAAATATATATGCCCGGAGGAAGGCTATCGTTGATTAATGCATTACACTCATAGCATACGAGAAAAATAAAGAAAAAATTATAATCCAAGAACTAGAAGTTCATACTGGCTTCAAAAATAACGTTGAAACCCTTGCTTTTTCAGGATAACGATACACCATAAATTTACGTATATCATTGTAAGAAAGGAAAACTCAATCCAATTTGCAATGCATAAAGTACCACAATTCACAAAAATTGAACTAATCTTTAAGTTTCAACAGACTGGTTAAACTTAAGTTTTTATACTTCCATAATCATCATCGAAAAGTTTTAACTTGAAAGAGCCTGAAGTGAAGGAAAAAAAAAAAAAAAGAGGAAAAGAAAAAAGCTCAAGTACGCATTTATAAGACAAAATGTTGGATACACCAAATGAGATAGTAAATACCCTACATTCAGCACAGTATAGATTCGAAAATTTTACTGTAAAAAACAAAATCCCATATTGGCATGATATATGAATAAGATTATGCAAACTGCACTGCCAACTCATTGACATAAAACGACCTTAATAAATCACAGCCAATTGATTCTCACCGATCCACGATGCACAGACTGCTGATCCAGCAATCACCAGATCAGCCTTCATGGCAGTTTTGAAACTAAGGTCTGCTTTGTCCTCAAGCACCTTGATTCTTCTCCGAGCAAGCTCTGATATTAACCCACCCTTCCTGCTAAGAGCTACGGCAGAAACAGTTGCACCACAGCTCAAAAGTTCTGTTGCCAACTCCATCATTGAAAGAGGAGCCCCAGTCATTGAAAGTTCATGGAATATTAACACAAATCTTCGAGACCAGACAATACGTGCAAAGTCTCCCTTCCTATCACAGGTGCCAGAGCGCTTCTCTGGACTCCATTCCAAGATTCCATCTTCTAACGAGCCAAATGGTCCAACCAGCATTCCATAAGAAGCATTCATCTTAGGAATATCTGGTTCTTGTTCCTCTATTTCAAGGTTTTTAACCGCTGTTGTTGTCTTCCGTCTACCATGTACTTTACTACGTAAAATATGGTCTGCTCTCGTAGTTTTCTTTTTCTTTGAATTTAGCTTCCGATGAGATGAAATGCCATTCTCTCTTCCAGCCAAAACCACATCCATCCTCTTATCATCTCTAACCTGATTTCCATCACTCCCATTCTTAACTGCCAAAGAAATGTCAGTGGCAATCAAATCCTGCTGTTGTTTCTGTTCGGTTTCTGAATTCCAATTGTCTGGTTTTTTTCCGAAGCCCATGACGTTATCCTTGTCATTGTCATGAGCCCACCTAGACTGAACAAAGAATCCAAGATATGCCCAAAGAGTAATTAATAGCAACCAAAAGAGTAACCTATTGCTGCGGAACCACTGTATACCACTTGCGCTACCCCTAGGTTCTCTTCGAGGGGTTCTGCTAGAATGCAATCTTCGAAAGGATGGAGAATTCTTGGGAGTCAATCTCCCTGACAATGTAGACTTAAAACTACCACCTATCCTTAGTGACTTAAGTTCTAGTATTTTGCTATCCTCTTCCATTTCTGAAACTATATTACATTGCCTTGTTTGAGTTGATTCTCCTAAAAAATCAGCAGAGGAAGAAAAACCTCTTTCCACGGGTCATCCTCCAACAACACAGCAAGTTTGAATCCTACATGGAACCAAAAAAAAAAAAATCACACCCTTTTTTTTCCTGCTATTGAATCAAAGAGTAGACGAGCAAAACAACAAATCCTTTTTCCTTCTTAACCAGAAATTAAATTCAAAAAACATTATTTTTAAAAGCTATGTTCTTCACAGAACCTGCATATGGAATGTGGGCAAATGCATGTGACGCTGGTGTATAGACGTAAAAAATTAAGGAAATTTCTTTCTCTCAGCTCATACGATCTTCACTCAAGATCTCAAAAGGCTGAACAGTACAAGATTTCTTTTCCCCGCAGCTTTCTTGCATTGTACAATCAAGAAAATGGAACTAACAAACCAGAAAACGGCTTCAAACACTAAAGGAAACGTGTTCTCTTTCACTTGAGTCTAATTCAATCCTCAAAAGTCCAGCATAACCAAGAAAATTGCAAACTAAAAAATTTAGCCAAAAAAGGTAAGAATAATCTTCAAGTCAAAACAAAATCTGGTTCTCATCCACTGGCTTTTAAAAAAACGATATAAAAAATTGCTTGTAAAGAAATCACTTCGAGCGAACTTCAAAGTTCAAAATTACGCAAGCACTGTCTAAATTTCTTAAGAAGTCAAAACTGATTCATTCAAAATGTTTTCCCACATTTTCTCCGCAACCAAGCAGACAGAGAACTTACAGAAAGAACTCATCAAACTGAAAAGAATGTCAAGATTGGAGTTCGTTTCAAGAACACTCACGGTTCCAATCTAACACAAGACATAGACAGCAACTTTCCAAGATTGAGCGAGTTCTGACAAGAAGACAACCGAGTCAAAAGAAAAGCCGACTCGGATCTTTTTCTGAGGCTCTGAAAGCGGAGAGCCCAAGATCTGAACAAAGGTTTTGGAAATTGGAAGGTTCTTCAAGCAAAGCACTGATCATTATCGAGAAGACATTAGAGAGAGGATTTCTCCCTTTTTCCAATTTTAAAATAATTGATCGCACGTGCGCGTCAACTCGTGCCGGCAGTAGTCAGCTACGGCACTGACTACCGGAAGACGCGCGACCTTTCTCCGAGTCCGCTAGATTGCAAACAGATTTCCGGTGATGTGTCTTTGGAGTCAACAATCGGCCGTCCGGGTTGACTGTCTAGGACACGTGGACAAATGCTCGTAAAAACAGCTTTGAGCTCACCTTGTTTTAATTCTGCTAATTAATTCTCTTATTAAAGGGAAGAGTTTAGTTTAATAAAGTAGAGTTAGAGTGTTCAACTGTGGCGTCGGTGGGTCTCAACAATTGATCCTTGCCGTTGGAATTCATCCTATCGCTTTTGGACCCACCATTTTCTCTCTCTTACACATTAATGGGTCATAACTTATAGACCAGGCAAAAAAGGATAAAAGGGAAATCTATTATTGATGCAAAACATTTCATTAAAATATGAAATGATAGAATACCAAAAAAAAAAAAAAAAAACCTTATTGACAGTTTTAACTCTTATTTGACATCGTATCAAAACCAAAATAAAAAAATAAGGTATTTGGTATTTTTACTTTATAACTATTACACATTTACAATTTTAAAATTTACATATAATTTGTATATGAATAGTTATTTTTATATATTTAAACTTAAATTTATTATAATTAATATCTTTAATTAAATTTTTATCAAAATAAAAAATTTTCAATTCACTTTCTTTTGAATAAAATTTGAGTAAACATTTTTTAGAAAATACTCTTTTATAATCTTAATTAATAACTCATATAAAACTCACATGTCAATTATAGTTAAAAACTTAAATTTGCTCTTAATGAGGAATGATTTAATATAAATTTATAAGTTTATAGATAGCTTCTTAAAATTAAAAATTTAAGGGCAAATTACAAATTACAAATGTATAACACGTTCAAAAGATATGCAAATTTTAACGAAACTTGATTTGAGTCCAACTTATTAAAACGGCACACTCGAGTGTAGCCTACCATAATATTTAACCAAATAAATAAATGGCAGTGGTGTCTTTATCACCCTTTTTTACCTTTTCACATCGAAATATGGATGACAGATTTGTTCTCTTTTAGCCTAGAAATTGTCATGCATTACAACGACAGCAAGAAACATTTTTACAGACCGTAAGATAGTGCGTGAGTCATGACTCGTTGAACCAAACTTTCATGTATGAATGTAATGATTTACTTCCCAACAACAATGAAAAATGAAGCTTGCCTCTATTGTAACAAGATAGTCCAGCCCAAACGTAAGAAATAACCATTAATAGCGCCTACGGCGGTTGCGAAGTAAAGGACATTCATTTTTTTCAAACAAAGCGCCTACACTGCTCGACGCCTTTTCAAATTAACACTTGTACATATGCAGCATCCCCACTAGCCTTGTCGTAATGACAGAAGTTGATGAATAAGATAAATGTACATTATCAAGATTTTATCATATTAGACAGAGCATATAGGATTTTGCTTTCAACAATGTTATCAAGCAATCTTGAAATTTGCAAATCCTGGTCGAATTTGGAAATAGTAAATCCCACAATAATCCATTATGTGTATTTTAAGTTTGAAACTTTGTGGTGTGAAGCATGTGTAAATACACATGACCCAAATATTTGATAGATGTAAAATGAATTTTACAAATTTAGTTTTTATAAATATCACATATGTTCAAATGTAATACAATTGACACAAACATAATAAATAATAATGTGATACAACTTTTTTAAGCGTAGCATAAACACATTTTTTAAAAAACGTGGCATAACATGTAATTTTCTCGGAGGTATCAAAGTGGCTTACGACAATGAAAATCCACTTACCATCTGAACACAGTCTAGAATGACAGACACAGTTGCAACCTTCAAATTACACACCAGCATTCATGAATCATGATTCATATGTTTCTTATCCAACATTAAGCACTCGCAATCTAACAATCATGAAAATACAAACATGTCAATAGCCAAGCCTCTGCATTGCACGGGGGAAAAAAGAGAAAAAAATAAAGCAGTTTGTCACATGAGTTTGCATCAAACATCAACTCACTCATTACAGCAATACAAATTACTGCGTCGAGGGTTCTGTGATCGTGTAAAATTCTATCCCATCGAGAATAATCCCAACAAAGGAGTCGCCCACAATATTTTTAAGAAGAAAAGTCTCAACTCAAAACAAGGAAAACTAACTAAACCACACAGGCAGCAGAGAAATGCATAGAAAAACCAAATTGCACCATTTATAGAAAAGTAAAAAAAACTTCACAAACGTAATAGGCTCTGTACAGTAATTTTGCAACTTTTTTCCTTTTTTTCTTTTTTTAGGGTATACGTCAAAGAGAAGCCCGCCCATATTTCTCACAAGCTTCACTTAAAAAACCAAGCCACAAAGAAACCTGAGCAAGAAAACAAAGGAATCGTAAGAAAGTCATCCAATCTCGATTAGCAAGGTTGCAAATCCACATTCTCTACTTCATATCCCTACCGCACATTTAAATGAAGAACTGCCACCTGTCAAGCCACAGCAGTCATCTTAAATTGAGCAGCATTAAGCAGGCGTTTGCCATATATAACTGCAAAAATAAAAATGGGGAAGGGCGGGGTGGGAAGAAAAAAGAGGTAAGCATGCAGGCACACAAAAAGCAACAATTGGTTGCATAAGTTTGCAACACAGAGGGTGTGTGTGTGTGGAAGGAAGAGATAAGAGATTCGAGTATGCTAATACGCTTCATTACTGGAAATAGCAGGCGGCAACATCCTGATTGCTATTTTGTGGTCAAGTAATATAATGAGACTAAAGTGAACCGTTCAAGATGTTAAGAAAAAGAACGCATAGAGATAAAACGCATACCTAATGTATGTTGGAATACATTGCGGCCCAATGTGCTCCAGGACAAAGCTAGATAACACAAAGGACCTAGAGGAAGGCCTGAGATACCAGTTAACCACAACCCAGAATTTTCCAAAGCCCCAAAGTAACACAAAGTTTTATTAGGGCAAAATAAAACCTTTATCTGCTTATTCAAACAAGATTCATCCTATTTAGGTACTTCATTGACCAAAGTTCATCTCTGAGTATCTGCACATGGAAGAACAAAAATATTGGCAGGAAAAGCATAGCATAAGTCCCACTATCAACTGAACTCTTTTTTTCTAACTTCTTTTTGCACTTTTTACAAAAGAAGCAGAGAATTGAAAGAATTAATACTATGCTATTTTATCTTGTTTTACAATTACAAATTACAACATGGAGCAGTTGTTGTGTACATGAACTTACCTACGAGGCTTATTTTGCCGCTGCCCAAACTCATCACTCACAATTTCTGCGTGGAAAAGAAGGAGGTGAAAATCCAAAATCATATAAATTGATAAATGAGGCTAAAGGTAAGAAAACATCGTACCAGGCTTTTGTGAAGACTTCCATTCATTACTGGGTTTATTAGCATTACTTTCTTTGCTGCAAGCATACAAAATATTGATTTATTAAATGCTATTATCTCCCGATAAAAATTAAGCATCCAAAACTGGCAACACCATGAAAGTTTGTGTGAGATTATATAACCAGCCATTCATATACTTCAATATGGAGATACAGCATTTATTAAAAAGTTAGCCAAGCATAAGAGAGGAAAAAAAAATGAAGTAACATGAAATAAGCTTGGGACTAGACAGCATAATAAGTCACTTATTATGCAACGTCTTCTTCTTTCTTTCTTTTTTTTTTTTTTTTGGTTTGGGGGTTTTGGGGCTGGGGGGGTGGGGAGGGGGGGCCGGGAGGGTGGGAATGTATGGGTGGGTGTGGAAGACAATCCTGATTATATAAATAATAGATCTAGCGATAAAATGCTACCAACCTTGAGGCACCCCCAGAAGAAGACTGCCCGGATGGGCGAGCATGGTAAGCACCATCAACAGTAATATAGGGTGAACAATACGCTCCCGCAGCACCCGCTAGCACAGGTAGCCTGAGAAAAACAAATAAACAATATAACTTCTTATGTCACAAGAAATGAGAAAAACTCTAAACATGCACCTCCTTATGTCACAAGAAATAAGAAAAACCCTAAACATGCAACTCTAATGCGTTTATTATGTTAAAACTAAAAAAACTCTTCCATTATAAGAGATTAGACACTAAAAAGTTCCCCATTAGATTGCACCTATCTGCAGCATGAAAACAGAAAAGAATTTGAGACACTAAAAATATAAGTTTACAAGTGCACCTCCATGACAAGTACCACTCAACCACTTATTGACCTAGCCAACCCAAGAGCATAAAATAAATAAACGAGAAAATCAGATAAGAAAATTGCATGTATCGTGTAAAATGCCCATACCATGTCATCTCAGAATTACCGAGACCTTGTGGCTGAGCAACATATCCAGGAAATGCCATCCCAACAGCAGGAACCCCGATGCCACTAGGATGCTGCCCTCCAAATTGCATGACTGCCCAACAAGCACCATATAGAAAGCTACTTAAGGCTCAAAAATTTTGGACAACAGTTTCAGTTCGGGGACATAATTATTTTCAATATCTCAAAAGACCAAGTGACGTAGCGAGCTAACAAATCTACATGTTCTGTTAAGTCAAAAAAATAAAAATAAAAATAAAAAAATAAAAAATAAAAAACCCATTAACATAATAAAGCTAATCAATATGTGTGTGTGTATGTGTGTGCGTGCTCACGCGTGCATGCTATGTTTTAAAGCAAACTACCATCTCAAGCAGAAGCCACATGAGCTTGTAATTTAAAAGAATCTGAAAAAAAAAAAAAAAAATACAGGGCTCCAGAAGCATTACATTGAAGAAAGGCCGGACTACCAGGGAAGTTCTGATCTCCATGACTAATGGCCATACTCCCAGTGGTTCCAATAACCTGAGCTCCACCATACAAAACAGAGCCCCTTCCACTGCCTTGAACAACACCTTTCCCCTTCGCAATCATTGCTGTTTTAGAGTTATTTGCATCTGAAGATAAATCTCCTTCTCCAGGTTCCAGTGAACTTATTGACAGAGCTGTATTTGGCGGAGAAGAAGCTTGAGACCCACTACCAGGGCGTTGCCCCACCTGCTGAGAAGGAGTCTGCACAGCAGTTTGCCCTCGGCCTTGAACTGGACTTCGCTGAACAGCATGTGATTGTGCTGATAAAGAACCTCTTATGGCTTGGTTGTGAAGTTGAGCAGGTTGATAAGTCATCTGTCTGGGGACAACAGCCCTCCCATGAATCCTAGACTGAGGAGGCTGAGTTGTATTTACCAACGGTGTTCCAGAAGGTGGCATTTGTATGTTACTCAAGGTTTTCCCAGCAGCTGAACTAGTGGAATCATTGATGTTGAGCTTGTCCATACTAATAGATTCAGTTATATTCTTTCCTCGCAGCAATGTATTGTCCACAGGAGATGGGCGAAGGTACCTGTTGGTACTTCCTGCATGAACATCCCTTTTCTGCGTAAGGGAGATCTCCTTATTGGAAGAGCCTGATGGGTAAAAAGGTGGAGAAGCTGAATTTAAGCTTGAGGCAAACACATTTTTCCTAGCAGGAACAGGCTCAAATTCTGCATTAGATGCAGGTGTGAAAGCTCTTGCTGAGTTAGTATTAGAAGGTTTCTCAATAGGCTTCCCCGATCTACAAAATCAACACAAGGAATACTAATGTATAAGAGTATCAGGATGAATTTAAAAAAAGCAAATGAAGAATTTTTCTTTAAACAATAAACTAAATAGAAAATTGATTGATTGCTCTAAGAAAAGGTTCTACTCACTGTTTGTTTCGTGTTGAAGGGGTGCTGTTCTTTGTCATGGGCTCGTACTTCCTGAGCCCTTTCCCTCTCACGCCCCTGGATACCTGGCTCTGATTATTACTGTTGTTATATGCTTTAGGCCTGTTGCCTCTACCATATCCACGGTCAACACCACGGCTTCTACCACGACCTCGATAATGACCCTTAGAAGATCTCCTTCCCTAAAATTTCAGAAGATGTAAACAACAAAGCAAATGTGAGAACCTGAAGAAGAGGGTGTACTTTAAATAAAACTAAAAGCAAATTTGATTCATAGGTTTAAATAAAAAGTTTCAGTTCAAACTCAATTTAAAAAAAAAAATTGCATTGTAGATCAAACCCATGGACCAAACGGATTGACACTTAAACCAGCACACTATGTGAGATGCACATATAAAACACAAGAACCTCCTGATAATGCCTCTCCTGCAAAGTTAACTCTTCAAATTTGTCATGTCCCCACTTCCTGTCATCTTTGGACTCCCACAACCTCCTTCCACCGTGTGTTCGCCTATTCAAAGATATTGTTGCATATTATTAATCATCCAAGAAGCGCACTTCTTACTTCAAAAAGTCAAAGACTATTTTCCTAGAGAGAAATATGCGATAAACATTGAACTAAAAGGAAATCAACACCGTAAGTCCTTTTGAACCGGAGTAGTAATGGTAACACAGACACTGAAACTACAAAAGGTCTATAAAGGTAACCAATAGAACAACCCAATTACAAAAGTATATTTCCACAAACCACTGGAAATCATATCTGACAAAAATCCAATTCTACGTATTCATCGTAAAAGAAAAACAAACCTGTGGCGACCACCAGCATTGACCCTAAACCGGTCATCATGCATATAAAAAGCACCAGCAGTGGGCACTGCAAAGGGCTCGTGCTCCTTCTTCTCCTCCTCCCCCTCGGCCTGACCCTCACCATGCGCTTCCACTGACCCTTCCACAGGGCCCCTGCCGTTTACTGCCACCTCCTTCGGAACTGCAACCGCCAAACTCTCAGCCCCGCCCACACCACCACCCTCGCGTCCATGACCACTCTCCCCATACACCTCTTCCTCTTCCTCTCCTTCGTCAACCTCCTCTTCCTCATCATCAATGTCTTCTTCCTCTTCATCTTCCAAGCCCAATTCCTCTTCAACCTCGTCATACTCCGCCGCCCCGCCCTGACCATCTGAATCATCCGAATGAATCCCGACCCTTCGATCCATCCTGCGCTTCTCACCGCCCTCTCCTTCCCCTTCCTCGTCGTCGCTCGCTTCCCGCCTCCGCATCGCCAGCGATCGCTTTGCATCCTCTGGATCACTCTCGTAATCCACCTCTTCCGCACCGACCGTCGCCATATCCACACAAAAACCCTAAATCTCCAATGTCCCAATTCGAAGGCAAAAAAGTATAAATTTCACCGAATTAAAACCAGAAACAAAAAGAAAACTCTTTTGTCAAACCCCAAAACCAATTACTCAGAACTCAATCAGTCCAAATCTCTACGAAAACTCAAAATCTTCAACGCAAACCCGAACTCTTGATTCAACCAGTTAGAAATTGATAGCGAGAACCAAAGCAAAAAAAAAATCCGTAAAGCGCCGGGAAAAAAAATATTCGCGGAATCAATCGCCCAGCGTAGAGAATTCCCCAAAATGGAAACCCTAAAAGACCCAAAATTCAAGGATTTAGGGGCGTTTCGCTTTGAACTGGGTTCTAGGGATACTGCTCGTGAAACCCTAGATTTTGAGAGGGAGAGATTTTTGGGGCTTTTGGGTGCGTCGTCATGACTTCAAACAGAGAGACTTGAGATTTTTTCTATTTGGTTTATTTATTTATTTATTTATTATTGAGAAGTTGTAGGGACTTATCTAGTTTTATAGGGGTATTATGGGAAATTAAATGTGTTGGGATGAGTGGCTAGGATTGCTCAGGGTTCTGACACGTGAGAGATCGCAAGGCCGGTTTATGCTAAGAGTTTGGCACGTGCGATGCTTACGCTCTATCGCGTAGTCACATGGTATTGAATCTGAATCTAATCAACCAATCACCAACCAATCAAGCGTCCGCCACGTCAGCAACGGAAACGATACACATCCCGTCGACCGGTGTTTGAACCGCGAGTGGGACCCATCAACGATAAATGAATTTTTCTTTTTTTCCTGGGGAAAAAAAACGAAGAAAACTAAGGAGATGTTTGTTATTGTTTTCAAGACTGAGTTTGGTTCGTGGTTTTAACCACAATTTATATCATTTTGCTGTAGTATTTTCTCTCTCAAAAATTTAAATTTGTATTCAAATTTTCTATTCAAATTCATGAACCAAATGGACTCTAAAATAGGTAAAAATGTTTTTGTTTTGAAAAATAAGGATTTTTTAAGAATTGTGCTGAGAGTGTTTTTAAAATTTTGGTTTTAAAAACATGAGAAAACATTTCTAAAAATTCTGAAAGCAAAAACAAACCGGGATCCCTTAAACAAAAACTACAAGAAAAATCATATAATTTACATAGTCTAAGAAACTTGTTTTAAATAGTAAACTGTTAATTGTGTAAAAAAATATGGATGATTTATAAAAGTGTTTAATTATAAGACCTTGAATTTAAAATTGTCTATAAATTATCGTAATTACAAAACTGTCTGCTATTATACATGTAAAAACCATCAAACCCTTGAATTGTAATAGAAAATAATTACTCTCAATATAATAAACTATTAGATATGATTATATTTTATTTATCGTCATAATAAAATAAGATTATATTATTTCATTATAGTAATGAAATAAGTTTATAATGGTATTTATTATGATAATGAAGTAAGATTATAAATTCATTTATTTATTGTCATAAAGATTCATAACTTTATTATAATTATGATTGTCTTTGTTATTAATGTTTAACATCGATATATATATATATATATTATTAATGATAAAAATATAATGATTGCATCTTTATGATAATGAACAAGAACTATAATTATATTTATTATCATAAAAATTTATAACTTTATAATTATATATGACAACCTTCATAATTGCAAAAGTAAAATGGTGTTCGTATTTTTTCTTTATCGTCATAATGAAATACAATTATAATTTTTTTTCATTATTATAATGAAATAAGTTTATAATTGTGTTCATTCATTATCATAAAGATTTGTAACTTTATAATTATAATTGTCTTCGTTATTAATGTTGAACACCGATATATATGATCATTAATAATAAAAGGATAATGATTGCATCTTTAAGATAATGAACTAGCACTATAATTATATTCATTATCGTAAAGATTTGTAACTTTATAATTATATACAACAACCTTTATTGTTACTAAAACAAGATAGGGAAACTCATTCATTATCATAAAGACATAAATTTATAATTATGACTGCAATAATGTTGAACACCTATATATATATATGATCATCAATGATAAAAGCATAATAACTACATCTTTATGATAATGAACTAAAACAATAATTATATTCATTATTATAAAGATTTGTAACTTTATAACTATATATGAAAGTCTTTATTATTACCAAAGCAGGATAGTAAAATATATATAAGATTACAATTCTTTCATTATCATAATGAAATAAGTTCGTAATTGTGTTCATTATGATAATGAAATATGATTATAGATTTTCTAAGTCATTATCATAAAGATTTGTAACTTTATATTGATGACTGTTTTCATTATTAATGTTGAACACCAAAATATATATATGATAATCAATGATCAGAATGTAATGACTACATCTTTATGATAATAAAGTAGAACTAAATTATTTTTATTATCATAAAGATTGTCTTTATTATTAATGTTAGACTAAATACACACACGTATGATCAACAAACAAGAGCATAATGATTGCATCTTTGTATTAATAAAAAGAGGATTATAAATTCAATAATGATCATAATGAAATATGATTATAAATTCTTTAATAATTATATATGATTAAGAAAAATAAAATATATACACACATATATATATATGCATATAAATATAGCAATTTATAAACAATGAATAGGAGTATAATGATTTTAGATTTATGATAATGAAAAAATTATAATTATATTATTTATCATAAAAAATTGCGCATCTTTATATTGATAAGATATGATTATAAATTCATTCAATATCATAATGAAATATGATTATAAATTCTTTAATAATTATAAATGATTATGAAAAATAAAATATAAATACAAATATATTCAAAATATGCAAAAAATGACATGATGGGTGTCACAAGTGCACAATTTTTCAAAAGCAGACATATTTGTAATATTATGAAAAAGTCAACATTTTTAGACTTAAGGTTCTCAAACTAGACACTTTGCGTAATTACTTCGAAAATTAAAATAAAAATGTTAAACTAATAATTATAAGTGATGTAATTATTATTGTTGTTATAAATAAAAAGAAGTATATATATATATATATATATCTAACTGCATGACCTTATATTCCAATCGGTAGGTCTTATAATTAATATATGAATTTATAATCAGTTAAAAAGATGTGGTGGTAATCATCTTAATGCTGTTTTTTATAATATATTTTATGGCATGATAGATTGTTACTAACATCAAATATAACATTTAGGTTTTGAAATTTACTTTATTTTTACTATATAAAATTTGAAAGTTGTTTTCACAAAAGGTCCTCATGCTATATATTCAATCCTAAGTTCGCCCTTAACTATTGGTTTTACGCTTTACATTACTCTAATATTTGCAAAATCATTACTCTTCCATATTTTCTCCCTTTCTTGAGTCCCCCTTAAATCGTTATACAAGAGTTCCTTGTCGCTCTATTCTTCTAGCCAAATTTACTAATCGTTTTTAACAACGCTAAAAATCCGAGTTCTTTGCACTCGATGTTGGAGATTTGAAAATCAGTATGGATGTTCGGAGTTCCCAAGGCAAGAACGAGGGATCAAGGTTACTTTTCTAGTTTACTTTAGATGTACTTTGGATCTTTGCTGGAGACAAACTCAAGTCGTCTTTGAAGAAGATCTTGTTCTAGTCTGTTAAAAGAGACTTAGGGTCTGTTTTTTTGAGGGGTTCAAATTATGGTGGCTTGAAGTTTTGAGTTTGAAATAAAAAAATTTGAAAAGTGTGGTTTGAAACTGGAATTCAAAATAAAATTTGAAATATGAAATTATGATTAGATATGAAAAAAGAAGTTAAAAGTTTGGAGCCTACGTGAAAAAAAGAGTTCAAGCATCTCAAAATCAAGAGGGGCTGATTCTAGATTTTGGTAGGATTTTTGTCTCAAGTGTCTTGTCAATAGTTTGAGATTAGGTCTCAAAAAATTTTCCAAACACTTACTTAAGTCCAAATTTGGTTCAAACTACTTGAAACCCTCAAAGAAACACTCTCTTAGGCATGTTTGACACACCGTATTGTATTGCATTGTATTATATTACATTGCATTGTAATATATTGTATTATATACAGAAAATACAATGCAATACAATACAATACAAAATAGTATATCAAATAAGACATTAGGCTGTAAGGTTCTTTATTGGTAATAAACAGTGGCAGAGGTATATATAAGTGAGTAAGAGCAATACATATTTTATCCCTAAATTTTTGTATAAAATCTTAATTGTGCCTTTATTAATTTTTTTATTCTCTATTTTGTAAGAAAAATTATAATTATGTTCCACTTAATAGTTAAAAATACATAATTATACTTCTATTCAATAAAAAATTATCTTTGATTTTTTTATCGCCCTTTACTGAACATATTTTCTAGCTCTGCAATTGGTGATAAAAAATGTTAGGAGTATGCATAATTTTTGAATTTTGAGATGGAGGTCAAAGGGAACTCAAGGTTCGACATTGTAGAAGAAAACTGATGAGATTAAAGCTTAAGACGTCTAGGCTTCTTGTGTTTTCTTAATATATCAAGGATGGAGATGTTTGTAGGGAAAGCTTTAGCTTGTTTCGGAGGAAGCTTGGTACAGGTGAGCTTCTGAGCTGTTGAGAGCTCTTCCTGCACTCTATTTTGTTTTTAACTTCAAGTTTATGAGGTTTTCCTAGTTGGGGAGCTCAAGTAATCAATAAAAACAACTTATCATGTGAAGATATGTGAAGACTTAAGAGGGTTTTTGACTAAGCAAAATACCTCCTGCTTACTAGTTATGGACAGTGGTGAAGCTAGAAAAATTAACAAGGGAAGTAGAAGTATGACTGAACTAATAAAGTGAAGGACGGAGTTGGGTTTAAGGCAGGACGCAATACAATTTTAGAAGGATGAAATATAATTTTAAAGAGGGTGTATACAACTTTTATAAAATTTCGTATATAAAATTATAAGAAAAGAAAAAATTCAAGGGGTGGTCACTCACTTTTGTCCTTATGTGTCTCTGTTCTTAGCTATGAATGATTAGCCATAGTTTTGACCTCTTAAACATTACAGACCCATTTTTATAAACACTGTTTCTTCACTCTAAAGCAAGTTTGTCGGAGAAAAATCTTACTTCAACCCGTGACATTTTTTATTTAATCGAGTATTTGAAGTGGCCTTGTTGCTTGATTAGTGGAAGGCTTTAGAGCTTGGCTCTAACCTTTTTGGCCAACTAATGGTAAGAGAATAGGCTCTAAGGCTCCTAAACTTGAGAAAGTGAGTTCTTTGGTTCATTTTTCTATCACCTATCAATCCTGAGCCGAATTCACTTGACACCTCAAGTATGATAAAAAAACCAACTTGAGCAAAAATTGAGTGAGACCCATCAAATCACGGCTCCCTAGAGTTCGCCGAGTGTAGTTTGGATTCAGGTACGAAGTCTATTTGCGTCACGGGACAGAATATTGGGCTTGAGGCTTAGGAAAAAAAAGTTATGTGCAAAAAAAATCACCAACATCTTATACAAGAATCTCAAGCTACATATGATGCTCTAGTACTTTTATTAAATATATTTATGTTAGTGATGTGCCCTAGGCCAATTATGTAATGACCACATATTGATTTCATTATATTTGCATTTTATTAATAAAGAGGCATTTTCATTATTATTATTATTATTATTATTATTTAATGAATAGTTAATTCTGCCTAAGGTCATCAAGTATGTGACTTGATAGTAAAACTCTTAGGTAAAAATTGAATTATATTCTCAATTATCCCTAGTCGATCATTATTATTGGGATAATAATGAATAAAGACTATTATGAAGTTTGACTGATGATTATGTTTTACTAATCATGCGTATGAGATACTAAGTCAACTCATAGATACATATTTGAGAAATGATGTATTGGATCGACTCGCTATGAGAATACTACGTGGGTAATTGTCATAAGTAATTCTCATTGCAATAGTATTATCCTAGTCCTCTGACCTGAAATCATCATGGTTTCTTACATGACAAGTTCTATATTTTGACACAATCTAATATTATCTTTAATAGGATGATGGAATGGATTGTTGTTGGATATAAAGTGAATCATGTGAGGAATGTGAGTGGTTAAGAAGGAATTTGTCCCTCATTTATCATGAGAAAGATATCTAAGGGCCCCTCGATAAGTTAGACTGAAGTAAAATGTATGGCCATACTGAAATGAATTGATAAGGGTTATCAATATCAGTCTACTTAAGATCGAAAAATAATATGATTAAATAGTATAAGAATGACATAAACCATGCCTTATGTTTAATCAAGGTATCTAGTGACAAAAAGGACTTTAATACTTATTGTGGATTAGGTTATGTCGGATTATTGACATTCGCATAACTTGGGTAATCATAATGTCTTGCTAGAGGCCACTTATGATTTGTGGGCCAGAAACAGAATTTCAAGCCCACTACCAACGTTATGTGAACCTACAGGGTCGCACACTTAGAACAGACCAAGAACGAATTTTGGGTTAACTGTGTCT
>CAMOHE010015253.1:844-13865 GCA_946598075.1 Artocarpus hirsutus
CCTCTTGCATTGATGTATCATGTATGTGTTCTGCAGGAAGTTTTTATACTTGAATTAATGTGTTAAGAACTTCTATCGAGCTGGTTTTGGGACCACAATTAATATGGTTTGGCCTCTTGCTTTTCTCACTTCTTCCCTAGCTCCACCCCCCACAAAATCCCCAACCCCACACCTAAACTCAGAGAAAAGGGTTGGTGTCACTTTTTAGGACCATTTAGTCCCTTGGTGTTATTTACCGGCGATGTGGAAGTTTCCTCGGCTCCTTGGTACACTTGATGACAAAACTAACGCCCTTGTCTTCTTGCTTCGGTGGAACTATCTATTAAAAAAATATAAAATATAAAAAATAAAAATAAAATATGAGAAAGCATCTTTGTTACAAGTTTCAACCTGCCCTTTATTTTACTTGGTTACAGTTTAGCTTTGAAATTGCAACATTTTTGCCATATACGTAACGCTAAAGGAAAGACGGGCTTTTAATTTTGTCTTATGCATTAAAGACAAAAGACAATGTTGAGCTTAAAGCTGTAGGTCTAACGTTGGAGATGGGATTATTATTTGCATTGGCAGAAATTGACAATGTCTTTTGCTAGTACTTTTGCTCACATGCTGGAAAGAATAACATGGGCTTCTATTATTTCCCTGTTTTTGCAGTTAGCGGTTTTACATTTCTGGTGAAGTCAAACTCATCTCGCTCAACTGGGGAGATGAGGAATCCAGAAATATGTGGAAGAGTTCGAGACTGTGCAATCCATGGTGGATAAGCTTCACCTACTTTGTCCAACAATATTTACAAAACTAATTTATTTTTTCTATGTTTTGGCAACATTATGGTAGTAATTTAAGACAGTAGTTGTGGAAGTTGAAGTCAGCTTTATGGTAGAAATTCTTTGTAGATCGAGGGCTCTCTAAAGCCCACAGAAAATAGGTCAATCTGTGTTATTGCCTAGTGTGAGCTTTTGTCGGGACAGTTTTACCGTTTTGACCAAAACCAAACCCATATTTCCAAGTTTACCTGTGAAAATTTGCTCAACTAAACTGTGTTAGACTTGTCTTTATTTAAATTAGGGTATTTAAAGGAAAAGTTTAAACTCCGTGGTTCAACTCTCCAAAGTGAAAAAGCTTTTCCCATGATGTGAAAATGTTACAGTATTGAAGTTTAAACTATAGGTTCAAACTTTTCTCTCGAATACCCTGGTTATGAGCATAGCCCGTTAATCAGCAAAGACTAATGTGGTATTTGACAGTTAGTGGTCTACATCACTACTAATGTGGTGTTTGACAGTTAGTGGTCCACATCACTTTCTTAATTATAAACAGTATAAAACTCTCACGTGTTACAGCAATAATAAAAAAAATTACTATAGTATAAGGCTCTTATATGCTACAGTAAAAATATTTTTAACCAACAGTTTTTACCACCTACTAAAAACCTATAAAGATTAAAAAAATTTCCAGTGAAACACCCTTTCTCCAATAAAATAGAATAAAATAAAATAGAGTAAAAAGAAGGAGCAAATAAAACTGTACTTGACACCCCAAAAGCCAACAACTTTTTTTTTTTTTGGGGGCAGAAGATATGTATAACTCAAAAGCATGGTTTAACAAAACTTGTGTGTCCATCTCCTAGTAACACATTGCAAGAATGTGGGGCTGTAAGATCTGATCCGATATAATCTAATCATATTATGTAGAGTAAAATCTTGGTGGTTGTGCCAAAGTCATGTAAAGACCCTCTCTCTCTCTCTCTCTCTCTCTCTCTTCAAGACTTGCATTATTATTATTAGATTTAGATGTGTAGTTAGTTTTTTTGTCAGCCACATATAACTTCTACAAAAATCATGAAATTTAGCAATCCTTATCAAGTTGAGCAAAGCACCCCCACCAAACCCCACCTCCTCCCAAATGCTAGCTTTGTTCTCCGTCTGCGTCCCACTCACAGCCCTCTCACCTGAGCCTCGTTACTTTGTTGTTATTATTATATTATTATTATAAATTAAGCGGAATTTAACATCCCAAAAAAAGAATTATTAAAATAACAAGGGAAGAAATGATTAATGTCTCTGGCCAAATTGTGGACATTCCGTACAAGAGAGTCAACGTCCGTGTCAGCCTTTCCCACCAAATTTGCCATCAGACTCTACTGCTGCACTCACTTTGATCAGACTCGGTCTCCTCCCCATTTTCTAATCCCATCCGCCGGTTCCACTGTAAAATCCATTCTCCTCCGTTCGATCTCTTGCACGTGTCCATCTCTAGGTCTTTCCGTAGTTTTAACAACTTCGCAGGGCAATCACGGGATCTTGGTCTATAAACTGAGTGGAACAAGCGTCGTAACAAGAGGGCGAGTAGGGTTGCGAGTGGTGATAGAGGCGAGTGAGGAATCGAGTGTGGGGTGATATGGACAAACTACTTGCAACACCGAATAATCCATCGTACGATGTGGATACGATCATCTGTTCTCCTGTCTTTTCCATGTTTTTACCCTTTTATATCTCCTCTTTCACTTTATTTTCACAGAATGCCCCTTTCCCCCCTACCCCACCATTTTTTCTTTTACTTTTGGAGTAAAAATATACATCAAATTATTTCCGAATGATTATGATTTTTTTTATTTTTATTTTGATGTCTTTTAAAATATTAATAAACTGAGTAAGGAACAATTCTGCAGCATGGTACCGAAAGCAATACTTTAACGGTTGGGTTATGTTAGATTTTTTTTTTTTAGAATTTAAATTCAATTTGAATGATTATGATATGATTCTTAATCCATGCATTTAGAAATACAAAATTCTAATCTTGTTGTTGGAAAAAAAAATTATGTTTCTTATTATTAGATACGTTTATTTATTTTTTATTTTTTGTTAATTGCTACATATACTATTTGATATTATAATTATATAAAAACAAAAATATTTCAAATTAATAAAGTTAGTGGAAATTTGAGGTTCCTTTTAGACAAAATTCTTTGTACTTTGCTATAAAAATTCTTCTTATCCGTGATTTTTGTGATTGAAGATATTTCCTATTTTTTTGCAAAATGTGGGTGCTCTCAAATTTCTTTATATCATCTTAGATGCTCCTATATTCATGACTCTTAGCTTTGGGAGAAGTAAAAGGAAAACATATTTATTAATCCACCGCGACCAATAATGGGTAAAAAAAAAAACTTACAATTGGAAAGTAAAAAAAAAATTTACAATTTTCATCTTTTTACCGAGAGGAAGCAGCATACAAGAAAAATTCAAACAAGTTCTCCAAGGCATATCGCTTTCTCTCTTCCCAAAGTGATCAAGCACAACAAGAGGACATGGATTAAGCAAAATGGAAAAAATGCTTGATGCATTTCTTACAATTGAACGACTTCTTAGTTGGTTGATGGAACTACTCATTCCTCCTCCTTTTTTTTTTTTTTATGGTTCCTCTTTCATTTTTAGGTCACAAAGGTCATATTTAGACCATATCTCAAACTATCATAAAACCAATCTCATATGCTGACTTGATATATTATGCCATATTTTTCCCGGAAAGAAGCAACAGAATGTTCCATTTGGTAATTAGGCATCAATTCTAAGGCCTAAAGAAAGGAATAATTTTATGTCAATTTAACTACAGTTACCTAAAGGGATTAGGGGGGCATTAATCTCCTGCTTAATATCTGTTTAGGAACTAATTAAACTAACGTTAATACAAAATATGAGACATATATAAATATGTGATGTTTTCTAAGTTTTTAGAGAGAGAAAATGAAAGTGCGTCGGACAAAGTGTTGGATGTTTTTTTCTTTTTTGGGTAATTTTGTATTGATGCTTTGCAATATGCTAATATTTATATGTCGCAATCCGAATTTTTTCCCACTAATTATTTGCGTTTTATCTCTCACAAGTAATAAAAATATTTGTGCAATATGAGTCACCTCACTTGTAAGTAATGTAATCCTTCTTTTCCTTTATTTCATGCAAAAATATTAGTTAATAAAACAGACGAAGTGCACACTTTGATGACAGCGAGTTAGAAAGAAATTTATTCCTTAGGAGTCGTTTTCAAAAGTAAATAATAGTAGCAACCAAAACAAAAACAAAATAAATGCAGGTAAATTCCCTCCAAGAGAAATTTAATGGAACTGTAAAAACAGGTGAAGTTGACGTTTAAAAACAAGGCAAACTTTTTTTTTTTGGAAGATATCTACTAATGTGTTTCAACTGTCACATCTATAAAAAAAATAATTTTAATCATATATGATGGTTTTAAAATATTTATTATCATTCAAAAAAGTCCCAAAAACCAAGGTAATTTATCTAACTGGAAAGGAATCTAAAAAGTCAAAAATATATCTATTAATATGTGTATGTTTTTTAGTTATCAAATTTTTTTAGTTATCAAATTTATAGAAAAACATAATTTTGACTCGTGCTAACAATTTTAATCACCTCACTTGTAAGTAATGTACTCCTTTTCGTGTCAACTTTTTTTTCTTTTTCCTTTATTTCATGCAAAAATATAGTTAATAAAACGGACGAAGTGCACACTTTGATGATGGCGAGTTAGAAACATATTTATTCCTCAGGAGTCGTTTTCAGAAGTAAATAATAATACTAACCAAAACAAAAAAAAAAATACAAAATAAATGCAGGTAAATTCTCTCTAAGCGAAATTTAATGCAACTTTTACAGGTGAAGTTGATGATTAAAAACAAGGCAACTTTTTTTTTTTTTCTGTGGGAGCAAAAAAAAAAAGATATCCACTATTGGGTATTTGTGTTTCAGCTATGAGATCCATAAAAAATAATTTTAATTATATCCAATGCTTTTAAAATACTTATTATCGATAAATGTTTTTATCCAAAAAAAAATCCCAAAAAAAAATAAGGTAATTTATCTAACAGGAAAAGAATCAAAAGAGTCAAAAAGATATCTATTTTAGTTATCAAATTTATAGAAAAACATAATTTTGACTAAATAATTTTAATCACCTCACTTGTAAGTAATGTACTCCTTTTCGTGTCAACTTTTTTTTCTTTTTCCTTCATTTCATGCAAAAATATAGTTAATAAAACAGACGAAGTGCACACTTTGATGACAGCGAGTTAGAAAGACATTTATTCCACAGGAGTCGTTTCCAAAAATAAATAATAATACCAACCAAAACATAAACAAAATACAAAATAAACACGGCTAAATTCTCTCCGAGAGAAATTTAATGCAACTGAAAAAACAGGTAAAGCTGACGATTAAAAACAGGACAACTTTTTTATGGGAACAAAAAAGAAAAATCCACCGTTAAGTATTTATGTTTCAATTATCAAATTTATAAAAAAATTTTAAGCATATTTAACGGTGTTAAAATACTTATTATCATCAATAAAGATTGTTATCCAAAAAGTCTAAAAAAACAAAGCAATTAATTTAATAAGAACCAAATCGAAAAAGTCAAAAAGATTTCTATTAATTAATACAAATATTTTTTACTCATCAAATTTATATAGAAAAACATACTCGAGTAAACAACTTTGAAATAATATACATCCCCTGTGGGACCCAAGAAGAAGTCGCCAAAAAATAAAGTAAAAGAAAGTGGAAAAAAAAGGAAGTAAAAAGATCAAAAAAAAAAAAAGAAGTCACTCAAAAAGATGATGATCTGGCAGCTGCAACTAAGGCTGATGAAACTAGACCAGGCAAAACAGGTAGTGGGGCCCAATATTTTAATACCCCCAACCGCGTGGGCAAACAGAGATAGAGGAGAGAGATTTGACGACCTCTTTCTCTCCCCTCTATTTCTCTCTTTCTCTCTCATGACTAGTCCTAACTAGTCGGACTAGGAAACTCCCCTCTTTTTAACTTAACCCAGAAAATCAGAATAATTCCCACTTTCCAATGGTTTTCACTCGTAAAAATCTCACCATCCCAGGGGCAAAAACGTCAACCCGAAAAATCCACACAAACCCCTTCACTGTTCAGAGTAGTACAAGCAACGCACCCACCTCACAATAAGCCATCCCTCTCTCTCTCTCTCTCTCTCCCTCTCTCTCTCTGCATTAGCCGCCTCGTAACTCAGTTGAGCTCTCACTTCTCTCCCACACAGAAACGTAGAGAGAGAAAGTTCCTCAAAAGAAAACACGCAGCTGTTGGAGAGAGAAACAGAATGTAACAAAACAAGGCATTGTCTCCAATGAGAAGAGATCATATAGTCATTAGTCAGCTCATAGTCTTTAAAATTATCACTCACTTTCTCTCTCTCTCTATCTCTTTCTCTCTCTATATCTTTCGGTCTTCTCACTAGACCACTTCAACAACAACACAAACAACATTCCATTGGTGAGTGATGAGATACAATTTCTGCTCATGGATAAAAGCTTCACCAAGTTTTCTTTTTCTTTTTTTTTTTTAAATTATTTAATTAACATGTGTTTGTGAATTTTCTTGGCAGGTTTAATTTGGAAGCGACGTCGTGATTTGGGGGAAATGCTAGACTACGAATGGGGGAACCCGTCGGAGATCATGCTGGCCGGGGAGGAAACGGAGCAGCATCCTGCATCCGACCCTGACCGACAGAACATTCTGGAGCATTACGCCTCCACTCAGACGGCCTTCAACTACCACAGCGCCCACTTCCTCACTCCTCCCCATCATAATCATAACCATAATCACAATCATCATCACCATCATCATCATGATCAGCACGCCAACAACAATAACCATCTGGCCTTTGCTCACCACCACTTCAACAGCTCCGTCGCTACTCACCACCACACCCAATCCCAAACCCCTCAGCACCACCACCAGCAGCAACAATTCCACGTCAACCCCTCCTCTTCCTCCCTTTACGATGTCTCACGACCCTACGCCAGCGCGTCCTCCTATGCTCCCGCACCGATTCTCTCCCTTGATCCATTCGCCGCCGCCGGCGGAGGAGGAGGATCGGGCGGCGGGTTCCTGCTGGTGCCAAAGAGCGAGGATCATCACCATAGGGCTGCGGCGGCGGTGGACTTCTCGTCCAGAATTGGTCTGAATTTGGGCGGGAGGACGTACTTCTCGTCGGAGGACGACTTCATGAGCAGGCTTTATCTGCGGCCGAGGGCGCTGGAGGCAGGTTCTTCGTCGGCGAACTCGCCGAGGTGCCAGGCTGAGGGCTGCAATGCCGATCTCTCCCACGCCAAGCACTACCACCGCCGCCACAAGGTCTGCGAGTTCCACTCCAAGGCCTCCACGGTCATCACCGCCGGTTTGACCCAGCGCTTCTGCCAGCAGTGCAGCAGGTTAATTGACTTTAATTAAAATCAAATTAATCACTCATTTTCTTCTAATCACCGTTTCCATTTTACCAAAATGTCCCTTTCCCCAATCATTGGTTAAAATCCCGATGCTTTAAGCCTAATTAGCGACTCGACTTCCCCGCCAATCTCTTTCTTTTTGCTTGGAAAATGACGAAATGGCCCTTATGAGTTGTAGTATTTGTGGTCTTGGCTTAGCTGCTCCCCAAACGAGTTCACGACTGTGTAGTGTGGTTGATCATGTCGCTGTTGGTTTTCCGGAGAGATAGGTGGTGGCCTATCGGAATGACGAGAATGTCCCCGCAGTTGAATGATCAATTATCGGCGCAATGATTGGCTCTCACCCCGTACATGTGGAAATCCCGAGGGGCATTTGCCTGCGTAAATTTAACGAAAATATAAAAACTTTTCATTGCTTACAATCCACCACTTTCCGTTTACGTACTGTTGTTCTTTTGCTTCGAGTGTAATATTGTTAAAACAGTAAGTGTTATACATTTAGTGTCACTAATAATGATGATGATGACGACGACGATGATAAATGCATTAAAGCTTACCCATAAGAACCATTAATAATTATTATTATAGCATTAATAAATTCCTTTTAAATGGTAATAATAATATGCATATTTTTGCAGATTCCATCTGCTCTCTGAGTTTGACAATGGAAAACGTAGTTGCCGGAAAAGGTTGGCCGATCACAACCGTCGCAGGCGAAAAACTCAGCAGCCAAACCAACAAGAAAATCTTCCCAAGTCCTCACAACCTGAAAATGCCCGGAATCCAACTTCAGATAATGTTGCAAGTAAGTCATTATGATACTCTATATATATATATATATATATATATAATGTTATCAATTGGTTCACTTTTAAAACACACGTTTTAGCTAGGTTTTATAAGTGGACTTGTTTTGAGTACGTACTAAGAATTTGTCGCGGAGAAATGTGCCGAAAATTTGATCTTAATATTGGAGTTCGAAGTGTTACATAAACTCATGCGTTAGCCGGAATATGTGCTTGTTCGGAAAAGGGGCTTATGAGAGAGTTGGGAACCGGATTATGAGATTTCTTTCTCTTTTTTCTTTTTTTTTTTTTTTTTGGAATTTTCAATGTAGGGTCGCCACAGGATTCTGGAGCTCAGCCGTCGTCGTCGGTGACTGTGGCGGTGTCGCCGCCGAGAATGTCGTTAGATTGTTTCAGGCAAAGATCTTATCAAACTACTACTGCCTCTTCAGGATCGTCAAGCTCACTGTTTTTCTCAAGTGGGTAAAGAAAGGAAAAAAAAAAATCACATCTCCTGAACGGATGTTTTAGGTTTATGAATCAGAAGGGTTTTAGCAATAACATATAGTACTGAATTAAATAATGTCTAGCTGTTAATTTTCCTTGAAATTTTAGTCATTTGAGTTTTATTAATTATGGTGAAGGTTTTAGCTTCTTGATCTTTTTAATTCTTCTTTTACTTGTCTTTTAACTTTTTTTTATTTTTTGGTGGGATGAAATACTCCAATTGTTCTTAGGATTTTCTGTTCTTTTAATGCAAGGTTTAATGTATGTTGAGGGAAAGTGGATGGTGAAATTGAACTTGTTGGAAAAAAATTGGAACTTTTCCAATGAAGGGTCTGTTTGGTTTCAGAGAAACTTGGGCATGGGTGGTTCAAAGTTCACATTTATTTTGGGCATTGGCATTGTTTTACTTTTTTTTGTCTGGTGCTGGAATTTTCCCGGAAAATGCAGTGAACACTGAACTTGTAGGGAAAAAAAGAGACCATATTAAAAAAAAAAAAAAAATCAATAAACTGGCCACGTGGTTACAATTTTTTATTTTTTTCATTTTTATTTAAGGAATGATATTTGTTAAAGGCAAGAGCCAAGATATTGTTAGCTGTCTCCTAAATGGAGGCTGTCTAAGCCAAATTTATAATTATTTCGCACTCAAATTTACAAAATCAATCACATATAGCCAAAATCTCTCTCACTCTCTCTCTCTCTCTCATTATCAGATGCAATATTATTAATGTGTGGCTATTGTTTCAATTGGGGTCGCAAGGGCAAGTTTGGGGGCCGAGAAAGAACATACATGTCAACTTGCTGCCTGGATCCACGATGGATTTTTTTTTCCCTATTTTGTGAGACTATCTTCGTTCTTTCCTTTTGCTTTTTTGGGTTTTGGAATTCTGGTATTAAGACAATTAATTTGAAAAACAAGTCTTTTAAGATTGGATATTGCAATGCATGGCATCGCAAAAAAAAAATTAACAAGAATTTTTGTTTTTTTTTTTTAAATCATATAATGATATCTGCACTAATTTAATCTGTTTATTATTAAGTTTCATTGTTTATTAAGTTTATTTCTTTTGTACTTTATAATTCTACATGGCTGCTATAAAATTGTCAAATCACGTAGTCAAGTTAAAATAATTATAACCTAATACTAGTATAATTTATAAAAGTTCACACATGATAGTTAGAACAATGTTCAAACCACAGTTTTATTGTTTCCACCAACTTTTTTGAAGTGTTTTATCGTATATAATATAATTTTTTTGTTCTTGCAGTTTCAATTATATTTTCAAACGTCCTATAAAATTTATAGGCAAAAATATACAAAGCACTGAACGGTTAATTTATCCAGTGTATGTAGCTTGCTAGTTAAATTATGAATATATGCGAAAAAAAAAAAGACAAGCAAATACACTCTGAAGTTGAAGTAAACATGGAAAAGCAAAACTCTAATGTCCATTCCAAAAAAGAGATTGGTGGGGCCGGGGCCAAACAATCTGGGTCGAAACCAGTTCGCATGATTTTTTAATATAATGTCATAATATATAAACTCTGTACCAGTTGATACTTACAAGTATGATGATGAGATCTTATTCTTGTTTTCTTCTTGTTTCTCGGGGTTATATAATTGATCCTTGGAGCACTGCCCCCATCTTATTCACTTGAAAACATTGGAAGTGAGGCGACTTTTCATATAGGGGACTTCCTTTTTACCAACATTTGGAAACCTCCTTGCACTTTCCTGGAAATTTAAGTGGGGCCATTGTTTTGTTTTTCTGCTTATTAATTAAGCAAGTAGTACTATTAATTTGTAAAAATTGTTCAAGAAAAAAGCTAAATTTGTTTGAGAGAATACAAACAAAATAAAGGGATTTTGAAAAAAAAATGAGGAATATTTTGACAAAGGAATCACATGATTTTTAATTAAGTAGTAGATGTTGCATGGATTTTGAAGACTCTATATTAGCATTTCTTGAGCCTTCATATTATACCTGGTTCTGGCAGCACTTCACTTGCCATTTTGAATTCTATATATTGAATGCATAGACCCAGCATAAATGTTAGTACACCAGCTTTGAAGAACGTTCTGAGATGGTCACGTGACAAAATTAATAGCCAGTAAAGTTAGGTTCTATAGCAAAAGTCATTAATAATAAGAATCCACAAGCATATTATTAACCACACCAATTCTTAGAACAGTTAAAATTGATTGGAGTAAACGTTTTTTTTTTTAAAAATTTGGACCTCTTATTATAATATTATATACGTTATCATATTAAGAGCGTTTGGCAACGTCATTCAGAAAATGTCATTTTAACTGTAAAACAAAAGTATGGTAAAATATAAAATTCTCATGTGTTACAGTAAAAATTGTTATCACTTTTAGTGCTAACTATGTTGCTAAATGCACTCATTATCACATGTATAATACCCTAGCCACAAACAATTGTTGTCCATTGTGAATCGATATCTCCCCAATTCGGCTTGCTCTCAGTCTTTCCCTAGAAATTGACCTTCTTGGTTCGATACCATGCAGATCGAAACTTCTATTTTAAACCGAAGGACTCCCCTACTAGTCCCAAAAGCCTAAATTATCAGAAAGTCGGACCACATTGACATGTTTTCAAATTTTCAATTAATATAGGCTTTTTTTTGGGCTATATGCATCTCCTTACATTACTAATTACCAACACGTGCAATATTTCAGCTCAAGAGATATATTCTATATCTATATATCTATATATATATATATATATATATATATAACAGATATATTTCTGTGATCTTATTCAAAAGAATTATTTTTACTTATTTATTTATTTATTTATTCTGTTAAAAAGAGTTACCTTTTCGGTTCGAGGAATCAAGAAAGTGCAGTTATAAACTGCCAAGCTCATCATTATTTCAAAACAGTGATTTATAATTTTCATCCGGGGCCCACATATGTTGGTTGGGGGGTGGCATCACCTAAAAATTGTAAAACAAACCGATTACTTTACCAAAGTCACAGGCATTTTATCTCTCATTTTTAGTAATAATAATTGAAGAAAACTCATATATATTGTATGCATTATTCACACTTGCAAAGTAAATGTTTGTGGGGATGTCACTTTAATTGCACTTTTGACTTCAATTAAGTTTTCTGTCTCATTATCCCATGTCAAAGGAAAAAAGTAAGGTTAAATTTATTGAAGGCTTTACAGCCAGAATTTGTTTGAAATTCAATGAAGGGTAATACTTCATTTATTAGCATTTTTTTCCCTTGTATTTTATATATATGACCTGTGCATGTACGGCTTTTCGGAGTTAAAGTGAACAAAAAGGAAAAAATTTAGTCCGACATTTGATGGGAATTTTTGTGATGAGAGTTCATCAATTGCTAGAAGATGGGTTTTGAGAATAATGGATCAAATGTCCTAAAAATTCAAATTAAAGGCCCTTCATAATTGCAAGTCTTGTGACAGTGGTCCAAACCATGTTCACCTTGCTTAAACATCTCTCTTTCTATACAAGAAGTGAGAGGTATGCTATAATTTAAGTGGTCCAACCTTGGAAGGAATCAAAACGGAACTTCCTTGTTAGAGGAAAAAAAACTGAAAATTGAGTACTTTGTTTCATTAGATAAGTGCAACATTTCATTCAGCTCCCCAATGTACAGTTTTGTGGGTCCCCACAATTTTTCCCACTTACCTCTATTTTTCCCTTATTTTTTTAAATTTATTTAAACGAACTGATACTGTAAATTTTTTGATGGGGTCATGTTGCATCGTTGGGTCTAATTCACGACATCAATGATGCACCTTTTTGGTTGTTCTATTGTGCAATTTCAACATCCCAATTTTACAAGTATACCGTTCCTTTTTTCACGTATTAAATCATACATTTTATTGACGTCGCGCATCTTCGTCCGGTTAAGAATTAGATGCCTTATTATTATAATAACAATTATTATTTTTTACCTAGAGCAATTAAATTGCTAAAACAAACAAATAAACGCACAAAAAATTTGAAGTGATTCATTATATGTGAGTCGCAACTATTTTCCGTTGTCGCCATTAATGTATTATGATAAAGAAGAAGATTAAAAGAGAGGTCATACACCACTCGGACTCATTGTTTTTTCACTAATCTCTCTTGTAATCTTAAAAACAAGACCTGATAATAATAAGCTCCCAAACTTAACACTCCCACCATAGTTGAACTTCCCTTTGAACAATAAATTGTATTTCTCTAACCAATAAGTTTTCAGGAGAATACACACCTTTAATGAAATTTGATTAAAAATCGTGGAACATTATTTTTATATTTATATTTTCAGTAGAAGATGAAGAAGGGAGAAAAGGCGACGTCGATTATTCTCAACAAGTAGTACAAAAAGTGTGCAAATAAGGGAGGAGTAAGTGGGACCCAAACTGTTTAAATGGCAGAGCCACTGCCCACGCAGATCAAGCTGAGACTGATGAGA
>CAMOHE010015303.1:0-12969 GCA_946598075.1 Artocarpus hirsutus
ATGAGTGGGCGGCACGGGGATGGTCTACCAATAAGAGCCACAAGTCTAGGGGCCCCGCAAGGTGGGTCCTATGGAGGCTTGAGGGAGTACGCCTGGGCCGAACGTCACAGTCGATCCGAGCTATGTTGACATGCACCGCTGGCTTCAACAGACTCAGACAGCCACGGAGGAAGAAACACCCAAGTCAATTTGGCCCCAGCACCGGCGGAGATTCACCGCCCTAGCCGCCACGTCAAGCCGAGATTTTTGAGCTAAATTCGTGCTAATCGAAGCTAAATTGAGTAAAATTGAGCACACCATTGTACTCAGCAGGTGAAGAACCAGTAAAACCCAAAGTGGCACCATCGTTCAACCATTGGAGCTGCCACACGCGCCTCACGCGCCGCCGTGGGTGGCCGGCCTCCAGCAGACCTTAAGTCTTGAGCTCCCGACCTCTGATCGATGATCCGAGACCACTTCTCAACTTGTTTCGATGCTTTGAATATGATGGTGACCTCCATTTGAGCTAATTCTACTCTGATGAAAATTGTCTGGTACCGACTACACGCAGATCGAGGTGACCTAGACTGTAGTAACGGAGTCCAGAATGATGTTTTTAGCAGTAATAAATCTGCATGGAGTATTCCTAGCCATCTACGACCACTCGAGGAGCACGGTTGAGGATGTTGAGTAGACTGTAGATACAACGAGATACAACTAGACCCGCTCAACTCGAAGTCTAGGTAAGTAGGAATCTCGCCTACAACATGAATAGTTTAAAAATAAATTAATTTTAAATATTTTCATAAAATTTATGAAAATGCATGATCAGTGATTTATTACACTGTTATATGTTATGATGTGATATGTTATGTTATGACATGATGTGAAATGCCATGATGATGATGTGATGAATAATGTGTGATGTATGCAATATTTAAATTATATTGTTTGATCACCTTCAAGTCAAGCATGATTATAATTTAAGATTCAAGAATTATGAAATTATGATGTCATGTAGTGATAAGTCATACTGCATATACACAATAATGCAACTGAAACTTATAAGACAAGTTAAGGGTGTCGTACTAACCTCTCGACCCACGGGGAGGCTCCATGTTAAAGAAATAAATAATCTTGGTGTCGTTGGGACCTCGCAAACCCTAACTTCCCAAGACTCGCGCGTAACTGGTACGATCATCGGAGCTTAAAGTAAGAAGATAAGATACAGCTTAAATAATTAAGCATAATTCAAGTTGATAAGCAATCATAAAATGCTCATGCATATATTTTATAAAAATGGTTTTTAATTATGTTTTACGAGACTAATTTCCTACTTGCTGAGCGAAAGCTCGTTTAAGCATGTTCATGCTATAGGTAAGAAAACCTATTAGGGGCACTTGATGGGCAGTGGTGAGCAGCGAACGAATGGTGAAAATGGGAATGGATACCGCTTACACAAAGTAATATTTTCGCATTATTATTCTACGAATTTATATAGGTTTTATTTTACAAAATTTCGTATGTTTACATCTTACGAAAATATGTATACATAAATAAGTAAATAATTTACGTAATTATGCTTTAAAAACCAAGCTTGTGTTTGCACAACCATGGTTCAAAGGATTTTAAAGTTTAAGAATGTTGCAATAGACAATGCAACAAATACACGAATTATTTAAGTAAGAAAATTATAAATTTATTTAGGATTAAAAATGATTATTAAAGTTTTACGTTATGTTAAGAAATAAATTTTATGGATATGTTTTTATGAAATTATTATAAAAGTTTAAAGGAAAAGCTTTAAGAAATTAGTATCTTAAACTTAAAAGTTTAAGTTATAAGAAATTATGTTTTGGCTAGTTTAAGAAGGTTTGATGCAATAAATGTGCGAAGTTTTTAAGTGAGAAAATTATATGATCATTTATAATAAGAAAATGTTTATATAAGTTTATGCCAAAATAAATAATGATTTTTATGAATATGATTTTAGGAATTTACTTTCTAGAAAGTTTAGATGAATATGCTTCAAAAATTATTATTATTATGTTGGTCTAAATGAACGAGTTCCAAGTAATTATTATTATGATAATTTCTAAAAGATTAATTTTTAAGATATCAATATGTTATGTTTAAGATGTTAAATTATAAGTAAAATATATAAATGATTTTTAAGAAAGTTTTAAAGAGCATTTAAATGGGATTTTATTTTAATATTTAATTTAAAATTATTTTGAAAATAGTTTTATTTAAATTGAGAAATGTCCTTAAAATAATAGTTGCTAAATAAGCATTCTTATGTTTAAAAAGAAAAGTTTAAGGAAATTACTATGGTTATGTTTTCAAGAAATAAATGTTATGGGTTATGTAAAAGATCATGCTTTTGAAAATTTTGGTTATGTTAAAACGTAATTATTATTATTACGTTATCATCACGTTGAGAAATTTATGTTATTATATTCGGTTTACGAAATTAAGTTTTAAGAAATGATTATTATATCTTTTAAGGTTACATGTTGAGAATTCTTTACCATCAAGAATCCATCTGCTATTAAGTTTTAGAAAAACAATTATTAAATCCTCTAAAGTTTTATGTTAAGGATTCTACAACAAGAATCCATTTAAAAAAAAAATTATTCTGAAATTTTTGTACTTTATTCTTAAGTATATTAAAGTTCATAATTACGTTAAGTCAAGTGACAGCCACATAGGGAGGGTCGTCATAAGTAATATAAGAGCACTCTACTACAAGAAATTGATAGAAATTTTGCAATCTAATCATGACTCTCAATTGCGCATAGGATAAATTGAGACTGCCTTTATTTATAGAGAATGTGAGACTTAATTAATTCTAGAAGCTTCCGTTATTTTAATGTTTTAATGTTAAATATGACATATTTAATTAAAATAAAAGAGATAAGTTTTCCCTTTCCTCATCTACATGTGATGCCACACACAAAAAATCTTTCTATGCTTGTGGCGCCAATCACCTGTTAGAAGAGAGAGATACTGCTTGTTATTTAATTTGATTTGTTTCCATAATTAAAAATTTCAATTTTGAATCAATCACATTTATCAAAAATAAAAAACTCCTAGAAAATAAAACTTGGTGAACAAGTCTTGGACTACACAAGGAACTATTTCTTGAAGCCTTGTGCGCCATAAGTAGTGGTGGGACCCATTGTAACTTTCAAAATTAATTATCACTTATTTATTATTAAATATTTTCATAATTTAAATTATAAATTATTTACTTTGAGTTATATTTAACTTAGAATTCTATAATTTTAAATTAATTAATTAAACCTATAATTTTACTTGTCTAAACAATGTCTACAAGGATGGCAGGGACTAATGAACTTATAATTTCAAGCTCCAATAAAACTTATATTAATTAAACTTTCTAATTAATATATTAATCTTTTATTAATTCTAATATTACTCTACTAAAAACTTGGAATTGCAGTATTTAAATTATAGATATAATTACTCACACTATAAAGTTGTCCATTTCAAATAGTCATTGTATATAAATTAATACTCTATAAGAAAATTATAATTATAGCTATATAAAATCCATTAGTCTCTCAAATTATTTCTGCATCGTTGAGTGCCATGTATTCTCTAATGAATAATAATTCATAAACTTAATCATGATTTATCGTTTATATTATTCAAGACCTAAATCTCAATACTAGGGAGAATTATTTATCAGCTTCTTATTAGACAAGGAATGAATTCTATTGTAATATTAACATTCTGGGTTACTTATTTCACTATGCCTCTAGATACAAGGGTTAGGATTAGATTCTCTCATCCGTACTAAGTAAATCAAAAGACATAATTCCAAAAATAGGAGTCTGTTAATAACTCATGATTAATATCATCTTATATATAGCAATCGATGGATATACTTATAACTTGCTTTATTCTAGGAAATTATTTAGCTTTTTATATCATATCATATGCTGGTCCTAGATAATCTCATTATGTATAATGTAATCATTTAATGAACCACTACACTAACCGTTCAGATAATATGCTGGTCCTAGATAATCTCATTATATATAATGTAATCATTTAATGAACCACTACATTAACCATTTAGATAAGACTGCTCCATTCTCAATAAAAATAGCCTGCACTAGTAATGCTTAATTAATAATTAATTATTTAATTAAAGATAATGCTTAATTATTCAATTAAAGATTCGATACTTTATCTTTAATTGAATAATTAAGCATTATCTTTAATTAAATAATTAATTATATAATACTGACAATGTTAATTATTATCCTTAAAATAATCCTCTTGTATATAATACTTATATACAATATTTAAAGTTATATAGATAATTATAAAATTTTAATGGTTTATAAAGTATTTAAAATACATACATACAAATATAATAAAAAAATTCATTTTATTTATTTATAAATATAATAATTTTTAAAATTATCTCATGCTTTAAAGGCATTTATCTTAAGAAAGCGTGTAATTCAAATAGACTAGATTAGGAGGAGGAGAACAACTACAAAGAATTTCATCTTGTAATTCAAATAGGTTCAAGTAAGTCGAGAATCTCAATAATATTACTGGCAATGGTCGAATAGAACCTAAAGTTTTAGCTTTTGTCCACGTTTAGGTTAAGAAAATGAAACATGGAAGTAAAAGTACAGTACATGACAAAATTACTATGTTGGAAATTTTCAAGTTCATTATTGAGATTTTTCTATGCTACTAAAAGTCTTAGAAGTAGAGTGGTGAGTCGACGAGTTTGGGAGGAGGCTTGTGGAGGGAAATGGCCACATCTTCAGTTGGGACGACTTTGGAGTCGTGAGCTTAGGGTGCTGTCTGGAATGGAGGGGATCGTGGTTTGAAGGGAGAGGTACCGTTCTGAGGGTGGGTTGTTGGCGGCGATCTAGATTTGGCAGGGGCAAGAGGGCGAGGGCAATGGTGGCCGAAACTTGGCAAGGACAGAGATCCCTCATGGTCCAGCCCTTTGTGTATTAGTTTTGTGATTGGAATCGATTGGGCCAGCTCGTGGAAGTGGGAATCGTCAAGGTTTGGACTAACCCACAAGCAAACAGAGGTGGACGTGGTGGCGACGGCAATGGCATATCCCCCATTGGTTTTCATCCCCTGTTTTTGCTTTTGTTCTATTTTTTTGTTTTGCTTTGTTTTTTTTTTTTAATATTTCTAGTTTTGTTATTTTCAGTTTGTAATAAAACGAGGTGGTCTCCCCACTTCTTATTGTTTGTTTGTCTCCCCGCCCGATAAGGCACCAGGGGAGTAGAAGTCTCACTAGACAGTCATCTATGCCTTATAGTTTGTAAGGCTGAGGATGCGGCTCGACCGGAGCCTTTTTATTTGGCCGAAACAAGTAATCGGCGCATTTTTGAAAGGAGTCCTCTCTTTTAAGCTAGGGTGTTGTTGTATTGCTTAGTCATGTGAGTGTCTCTCTTTTTTAGCATTGAATTTGCATTGTTATTCTTGCCCTTTAATGGCTCGTTAATGAAGTTTTCATAGCCGATTTTACCCTAAAACAAATTTCAGAAGTAAAAATTACACAACATGACAAAAGGGAAAAGAATTCCTCTATTTACAATTGATTGCAAACAAATTTGATTGTTTTCAATCACAAACAATATATATTATTTGTTTTGTTATTATTCTTTTTTTTTGGTAATAATAAGTCATCTCCCCAGTAGCATGCTGGCCTTATAAATGAGGATCTTTTTCCTGTAGACCTTCATATGGTGTACAATTCTAATTATTGAATATGGTATAAAATACATCAAAGTAAAAGTATGCACAACAAGCAATATTTGATATATTTCCGATAGCAAAAAAACAGATGGCGTGTTTCATTTACTAGTTCAGTCCAGTTCAAAAAAACAGATGGCTTTCTTCATTTACTAGTTCAGTCCAGTTTAACACAGTCCAAGCAGTCATCACTATTTGAATTGGTGTTTAAGTATTCAATTCGAAGAAAACTTACAATTCAAAATGGACTGAATTATTCAACTTAGAATCGAAACCCCTTCCATTTCATTATCTTGAACTAATATCATACTAATTTTATTCCCGCATATTTATACTTATAATTTAACATTATTATTTTATATTTATTTTTCTATTAGATAACTACTTTTTACATAGTTCATGTTTATCTTTTACTAATTAAGTAAATTTGTATGTTATATATTGCTCAATATTCATCCAAACATAATTTTGGTTTGGATTTTTTTATTTAGATATTAACATTTTAATTACACATTCAAATGCCAATTTAGATTATTGTTTAAAACTATAAAGTTTAGATGATTCTGTTCAAATCTATAAAGTTCAAACCAACGAACCAATCTGGGAGAGACCGATAATTTAATTTTTTTTCAAACCCTATCATAGTAATCTCCAATTTTCAAATATCTTTCTTTTTCATTGAACTTTTATCAATTCAAATTGTGGGAAAAGTTGAGTAGCCTACTATTTTCTTTATCCAAAATTATTTTGTCCCTCTTTTTTTCAACAACTATCCTTTTTTTTTTTTTTTGGTGTAACTTTCGTTATCATTATGATCTGAAGGGGGTTGGTAAGGGAGGTGGGAGGTAGGCTTAAAGGTTTTAGTTGAGAGCCGATACAAACTCAGTGGTAAACATCTCATGCATATATTTGATCGGATACATGAAAAAGGTTTTTATTTTTATATTTTAAGAAAAGAAACAAGAAAAAAAAGAGACATATTAGGTCAAACAGACGAAAAGAGTTGAAAATGTCAATACGGTATAATAATAGTAATAACACTGGTGATTTGAAATTATAGCTCTCCCTAAAAAAAAAAAAAAAATAGAAGGAAAAAGAAAAAATATGCAGCCTTTAGAAATAATTTTATGTGTGCACATAAGTAGTATGTGGGAAAGGAAAAGAAAAAAAGAATTGGCATATTCTGAAAATGTCAAATCTGTACAAACATTCCACACGTTGCAGGCAAATTAGAATCATGATCACCAACAGATTTTGTGAAGCAAAACTCTTCAATTTTTGAATTTTCAACAGGTCAGATTTTCTGAAAATAATTTGCTTGAAAAAGAATTTTGCATATGGTGCCAGATTGATTCCACGCCATGTATTTCAGTGGGTTCTCGATTCAATTCTACCTGAAAAATTTTATGAGTTAAAAACCAATTGTCATTTTCATTTCATTTCGCTTTTCCTTTGTTCCCTTCCACTATCTCCCAAAAAAATATGATGAGGCTTCTCAAATGTCACCATATACACAACAGCTTTGTTACCTCAATAAAACATTGGCATTTTCTGTTAGTGCTCATGGTAGTACAAGGATTGAGATCAATTTGGTCATCAACATTATCCTGCAAAGCACTCTGGTTAGTGCCTCCCAGGTAAGGATACAGATAAACCCACATAGTAATTTTTACAATGAGTCACTCATCAGGAATACAACAACAACAACAACAACAACAACAAGCAGCAATAATCAAGTACATTTTGAACTATTAGATTTTTATCTCAATTTGCATGCACGTGCACACTTATACTTTATTTTTTTTTATATGATTTTGAACAGATTTAACGGTTAGCAAGATGCATTATTAGTAAAAAAATCTACTGTAGAAAGCTCCTAATTTATATTAGAAACCTAATTGGTCTTTATATTTTAAATACGAGTTCGACTCAAAGCTAAATTGGTTTTGAAAACTAGCTACCAAAGTCATCAGGACCTTATAAATATGAATAGTTCCTTCAAGCTCACTTCTTAATCTATGCTTGCGGCTAATTTATAACTTGAGATGGTTCTTATTAAAATCGCTGGCTTCTTGTTGCTAGTATACTTAAAAATTATGTAAATTCTGCAGTAAAAAATACTTTAGTATAAGCTGATTGCCATGGTGAAGAGAACAAAATTTACCCAGGTGAGAAGCTGACATTTCAAATGGAAATTTACAGGTCAGATTATTTAATACCAAAGATAAGCTTTTAAGCAATGATTGATATCTCTTTAATAATATGCCCACAATTATATATGATTGTGACTTTCAACTAAAACAGGAAGCCGTTCTTTTCTTGAAATGAATGATGATTAGTGAAGTTCAAAACTTTTGTTTATAGACTGATATGAAGATTGCAAGATTCTTTAATATCCCAACATAAGAAAGCGTATATTGTCGGGAGAAAAAAAAAAAAAGAGGACATTATAACTGCAGATAGTTTAATATTAGTCAAGCTGCAGAAAACAAATTGACATTCTGCCTTGAACAAACAATTAAAACATTTTTGTTTCTGGGTCAAAGTGATATTCAGCATTACAATATTAAGCATTATAGAATATTCTAGTTTACTTTCTCTCACATTAGACCTGAAATTCACTGCATAAGCCATAGAGATCAAATATGCTGACAACTAATTTCCTTCTTGTTGTTGTTGTTGTTGTTTTTTTTTTTTTTTTTTTTTTCAAGGGGTAAGTGAGGAAAGTTTTTTCAAGAATACTGAAATCTTTTTTGCCAGAATGACTAAGAAATGCACAACAGCCCAATTGAGCCAGGTTATTCTAAAGTGACTCTCAATGCTCTTAAAAGTAGCAACTTGTGGAGAATTGCTCATCCACTGAAGCGAACCATTTTCGGCACAGAATGGAGCTTTTAACTCTTTCGTGACAGTGAGTATAGGTGAATGAAGGATTTAACCCCACTTAATGTGACTGAAAGTGAGGCAATATCAACCTTTTGGCTCACCACAACTAACTTGGATCTTATCTGACTTAGTTGGTTGGTTAAAGGATGGACATCACTTGGTATACTAATCTCAACTGCTTAGTGGTCTTTGTTGTTTCTCTCATGGAAAAAGCCTTAAATTTTGTTATTTGTGAATTAATTTTACCTCAAAAGAAGAAGCACTACAATCTAATCTTCCCTAGTGAACATACATTAGGACCACATTGCAATTTGTCCAAATAATTCTAAAGAAATTCTGTTCCAGGACTTTTTTTGAAAGACGGTTTCCAATGAAATATTTTGGGATTTAGGGTAGAAATAATGTAAAACCATGCTAAATTACGATTTTTTTTTCCTTTGTTAAAGTCCAAATCTGTGTACTTCAGCCTCATAAATGTGAGGCCTCGCGTTCTTGGATACAAAAGACGGCGAATTACAACGGGCCTTACTCAAGGCTAACAAACTAAGACAAAAAGAGAATAAGAGAAGGAATTGGGAGCAATGAAGTAATGAGAAATCTTTACAATGAGCTCTCAACTCAAATTTCTGGATGGATTGTACAAATGAGGGACTCCTATATGGGCCAATGTCTTCCAAATGAATAGCTCAGATTAAAACATGTAGCACCGATCCAACGGCTGGCACAGGGATAAGGCACTTATTACATTACCAAATACAAAAACGAGAGAATAAAACTTATCCTATTAGAATACTTACAGGGCCTATTAAAATGTGGTTCCAACCAAACGGTGTTTCCAAATGCACTTTTAGTCTTCAAGGAAACTAAACCTACAAGCAAGAATGTTTTAGAAACAAAGCCTTCTAGAAACCTTATGTATTCAAGGTAGAGCCTTTTGCTTGTGTTTTCAACAACGTTATTGTCGGCCTCGAAGTGATAAAATGCTACGGTTCTTAAATAAAGATCGGTCTTATATGTAACATCTAAAAATAAATATGTAACACAATTTATATTATGCAATAATTATACCCTATATAAGTTACAAGTGAGAAAACTAGAGTATTTGGGAACATAGTTGGAACTATAAGATAGAACTAAAAGAACATAGCATATGAGAGCTTTATACCGTAACAAACTTTTGTTTTACACTGTAGCATGTGAGAGTTGTATACTGTAACATTAGAACTAATAAGTCATAACTAAGTTACCAAACAAAACCTAATCAGCTTTATTAGCTTGAAACCTTTGCTTCTCTTTCTTCATCACAAGGGTTTGTCATGCTTAGTAACTATAATCCACCTAATATCTGCGCATGGTTCATAGTTTTAAAAATAAAATATAAATAATATTTAATTTTCTTTAATGAATAAAAAACTATAACAAAAAAGTTTGAACCGTAATTAAAACCCGTAAGACAAACGGATTATGATAAAGAATTGAAAGCATAAAGGATCAAATTCATAGAGTTGAAAGTAGACAACATAGACAAGAAGACAAAGCAACAGAACTATGATGATATCTCTTGCAATCTTAATTTTAAAATAAGATGGATAAGTTGGAAGCTCAGCAAGTAATTATTACAATGCCGCATTTGAAAGGCTATCTGAAGCTTGGTCCACCAACACTTCTAGGCTGTGAATAAGAAAATAATTTTCCAGGTCACTAAGAGTAATCTCACTAATCAACACAGCTGAACTTGGGTGATTAGGAAAATATCCATTTCAGAAGCAATTGCAACAATTCTTGTTTTGTTGGAATCTTGGATAGTCACAACCGTATTATCTTTTTTTTTTTTTTTTTTTTTAAATTAGAAGGAAGATTTAAACTCTTTACTTCGTGGTAAAGTCGGATGTAAATTTATCGTTAGGCTAATGTCACAAACACAATTACTTGTACAAGATTTATGGCTTCAAACTATATGTCCTTTTACTCCTTGTTTGACAGTGGTTCTAACCACTCAGTTTTCACTACAAACTCAGTTATGAACAGTATAAAACTCTCACATGCTACAGTAAGAATAAAAAAAATTGCTACAATATAAAGTTCTCACATGCTATAATAAAAGTGGTTTTAACTTCTGGTTCCCACCACTCTTTCAAACACCCTATTAGATTTTAAGGATTGCATAAACAACTTAGAGAAGTTTTCTACAAAGACGCGTTTTTGTTTTTGTTTTCGTTTTTATTTTAATTAATTTTTATTTTTAAGTGATCTACAAGGGCGCGTTTGTTCCGCTTTACCGTGTACGCCTGAGATAGTTTACTTCTATTAGAAAGTGTAAAACTGTCAGATTCTATTTTATCTTCATGGAAAAAAAAAAAGATAAGAGGAACAAATGAAAAAATAAAACAACTCCACGGCGAAAAGGGGTACCCACAACAATCCTCTCTAATCAAATCCCGAATTATGCAACAAGCATGAAATGATGACAATACAACCACAACTGGGAACTTATGAAAAGTATATTCTGCAAGCTTATTTATTAGTTAAATTCTGTAGAAAGACTAAAGGCTCCTCGAAATTGAATTGATGATATCCACTATTATCATTGTGCACGTCGTAATAAATATTGTCGTATGGTACCATATTGTTTAGCCATGCCTTAAAACATAAAGCTACGGTGTTTGGGAAGTATAGTTAGATCTGAAACTTTTAAATTGAAAACTGTAGTATTTAAAAGTTTAATATTGTAGCTTATTTTTTTAATCACTGTAGCATGTAAGAGCTTTACACTGTAGCAACAAAAAATTTTGGTTAAAACTGACTTTGTCAAAGATCCTCAGTTTTAGAGGTAGAAAACTTTTCAAGAGAATGTAGTTGAACACAAATTTTAAACTAAACACTACTAGAAACGTCATGGTATCTATTTTAAGATTCTATGAAGTCAAAAAAACTCTAGTGAAAAAATGGACTTCAGTGACCATTTTTTGTAGCTCATAAAGTTTTTACAACTGTTTTTTTTTCTTTTTTTTTTAATAAAAACCATCATAAAAAATAAAATTATAGTTTCTCTACAGTAGTAAATCTCGCGTTTTATCCATTACAAATCATATCAGTACACTAAATAATATAACCAAATCTATATGCTAACTCAATCATCAATAAATAACTTAGATTATAAAACAGAAACCAAAAAACATTAGATTACAAACTAATTAACTACAAACTAAACCCTTAAACAATTGCAAACTAAAACTAAATAATAAAATATAAACCGAATAACTTAAAAAAACAAAAAATTAATAAGTAAACAACATCAACAACAACGACAACAACAACAATAGCAACAATAATTGTAAACTAACAATGCATTGACTGGTTGGACGGCGGCGACATGAGCATGCGACGGTGACAACGGCAGGTTGCACAGGCAACGGTCTACGCAAGCTAGAGGACGACAATGGGCTGTGGGAGGTTGAGGACGATGATGGATGATGGAGTGCGCGGGGGAGAGTGAGAGAAGGAAATAAAAAAGAAGAGAGTGGAGCGATGATGACAAGGTTTATGGTACGAGAATAATGGGTGGACGGCGATGAGGGGGTGGTGATAGGTGGTCCAAGGGAGTTGTAACACCCCAAAGTTAATTAAATAGTATTAGAGTGTTAAATGGTGGATTAGTGTGCCACAATGAGTAATTTAAATTTGAATTGATTATTTTGTGACAATTAAGGAAAACTTATGTTTTTTACTCTTTTAGTGATTTTTAATTGTTCTAAATTGTTTTTGATTGTTAATTTAAGTTTCAATGAAACAATTTGATTTGAAAATAGTGTGTGGTTGCACACAGCTTTATGCAACTACTTTTCTCCCTTTTCTTCTATTTATTTCACTTTTCCTCTCTCCCTCTTCATTTTAGTCTCGTGTCACTCTCTCTCTCTCTCTCTCTCTCTCTCTCGGATTCTTTCTCTCTCTCATCCTCACTCCAAAATCTTTGAAACAAATTTCATTTTCAAGCTTCGGGATTGTGGATTGAAGGCTCGGGAACGTGATTGAGCAACCACAAACTCGATTCAAGCTTCGATTTAAGGTTAGATTTCAAAATTTCTAAACTTTTTCAATTTTTCAAGATTTTCTTGCATTTTGAAATTTAAGAGTTTCTAAGTCTAGAAAAGCTTTGATCTAGCTTAGAGTAACTTGGATTAACTAGGATTGAAGCTTTATTTCATCAAAAATGGATTGGAATCGAGATTTTTCATTTTTTCTCTATTTTCTCTATTTTTGGATTTTTGTAAAAATCTTGTTTAAAACTTGTTTTAATTCATTAAAAAGTGTTCTATTATGATTTTCTATTGTTTATAA
>CAMOHE010015370.1:0-18084 GCA_946598075.1 Artocarpus hirsutus
CAATATTTGATTATGTGGAATTATGTCAATATCTGAAATTGTGAATATGTGAAGCTGACAAGTAATTTTAAAAATATTTGTGGTGAATATGTCAATATGTCGAACATGTGAAATTATGTGAATATGTACAATTTGTGAAATTATATATATAATTGAAATTGTAAACTTCTGAATATGTATAATAAGTGAAATTATATGAATATGTGAAAATGTGTCGTTGAAAATATGCAATTGTGAATATGTTAAGATTTGATTACGTGAAATTATGTCAATATATGAAATTGTGAATATGTGAAGATGGAAAGTAATTGTGCAATTCGTGGTGAATATGTCAATATGTCTAACATGTGAAATTATGTGAATTTGTGAAATTATATATGTAATTGAAATTGCAAACTATCTCTCTAATATGTGTAATATGTGATAGTATATGAATATGTAAAATTGTGTAAAAATGAATGAAGTGGATATTAGTATGTGAAGATGTGAATATGTGTAGTTTGTGATTAATATTACTATGTATATGTTAGTTTTTGAATACGTTGCATAGGTAAAATGTCTCGCGAGATCGATAGTGACCAGTACAAGAAGGAGTACGAAAACTACACTCCATCTGCATCGCAATATAGCAAGGGAAACCATCGTAGTAAGCCACGAAGATGAACCGAATTTGATCCAAAAGTAGACTTTGAGAGAAGGGCTACCTTAATGAAAAAAATTCATCGGATGAGAAAGAAAGCTTTAAGAATTGAAGTAACTTTTGATTCAAAAAGCCAACCGAAAGGCGCACCCGGCCATGAATTAAGCAGTTGGATCGGAGTCCTTAGTCAAGAGCACGTTCCAATATGGACAAAAGATTGGAGGTCTAAGGATTTAGATAAAGTAAAAGATGTAATTTGGAGAGAGATATACGAAGCTTTCACAGTTGAGGATTAGTATAGGAAAAGGGCTTTAAAGGTTTGCGGTGAATTAGCAAAGCGGTTCAGATCCGACCTCTACGTTACCTTCGTGCAGCCATACCTTTCCATTCCGGAGGAGAATGTAAATATATATAAACGGACTCCTACGGTAGCACACTACTACCCCTCCATAAGCGATGACGATTGGGAAGTTTTGTAAGGTATCGACGTTCCAACGATTTCCAACTGCTATCATCAAATGCAAGAAAGATAAGAGCAGAAAATGAATACTGCTCTATGGTTGGCCGAGTGGGATATAGAGAGCTCGAGCAATATTTGGTACGTTACTAATTAACTCAAACTACATATATCAATTATTGCTTCATTACTATGTTACTAACATAGCGTAACACAGTTTGCAAAGACAGGCGTGCAACCAACACGGGAGGAGTTGTGGGTAAAATCACATCAAGGTCCCGATGGCCAGTTTAAAATTCAAAAGTAGCAGAGATTTTCAACTTGATTATAAGTCTACTGAACACGAATAATTAATTTGTATTTTACTACGAGTAGATGAAGGATTGCTTAAATAACATGGTTGTGTTGTTGTTGTATAGGATAAATACACAACGCAACAAAGTTAAGGCAGGTTCCAATCGGTCGGTAGTGATGACATTTTGACGAGGGCACTAGGGAAACCGGAACATTCAAGATGTGTTCTCGGTCAATCAAAGTATGTGAAGCAGTCTCAATACTTCGACCTCCAATCAAGATCGTCAAAATTGAATTCCCAAATGTCGAAGATGCAGATGGAGATTGTAGAACTCCAAAGTCTTGTGACTGAGCTCATTTCCCAAGGACATGCCAAGTTGACGGATGATAGCATCTCACAACGCAACAGCTACAAAGCTAGTTGTAACCCTCCCAGTAATATAGCAGAAGCTACAGAAGCTCTAGAAGCTCCCGAAGTCCAATTGTCACCTCCTCGTCAAGGGTTCGAACAATGTAGGCTCTTCGTTGAGGATAGAGTTAATGGTGGGTATACACTTGTTGCGCTTGGGAAGGTGTGGATGGAGAGCCTTCCAACTGATACAGTTCATGGACGACTATTAGGGAAAGAGAACGTGCGTATTAGCATCACTACCATCAGAGTTAGAACAGCTGAATTGCCTGTTCCAACACTTGAAGCAACAACTATGGGTGAAGCAGCAGGAAGCTTCGTCGCATGGCCGAAGAGGTTAGTTGAAGTCATCACATTGACAAAGACGAGTCAAGCATCTAGCCATGTTCCCCAAGATCAAAGGGGAAAGAAACGGCAAAAAAAGAAAAGCTCTCTAAAAGCAAGAGAATCACAACCTGAGGTTCAACAAGAACAAGTGCAAACCGTTGCTAATAAGCAACTGCCTGCATTTAACTTCGCTTCAGTACCTTAAGAATTTATGCAGTTGGCTCTATACGTACATTCTTTCATGCACGATGGGTCGACCATTCAGTGCCCGATACCGGTGAATGTCATTGCCAATGATTTGCCTATCTATGTGGGGTATGAAGACGTTTATGACTTCATCAACTTTGAAAAAATCAGGGCAAACTGTATCCTCGTATACCTCAGGTGATAACTCCAGCCTTATTTCAGTATTTTAAAAATATATGTAGAGTTGTAAGGTGTTTAACAATAATTGACTGTATTATTTTTTATTGTAGTTTTTTGGCGAAATATTGTGAACTTCAAGGCATGGCGCAAAATTTCAGCTTCATATCTCCGGCCATTGTTTCAAGTGTTGCAAGAGACCTATAGAGTGATCATAGAGAGCATGCCACATCACTCCTCCACCTATTAGCTCAAGCACCGAGGGGGAAATTATTCTTCATGCCATACAATGTTGGAGAACATTGGATGTTGGGACTTATTTCGCCATGGGAGGACCAAATATATTGGTTTGACCCCCTCGGACACCCACCACGTGAGGATTTCGTATCAGTCACAAGATTGTAAGTATTAATATTGTCTTATAAAATTAATTGTTTTTAGTCTTACATAATTGTATCGTCTATTAATTTATTTATTATTTAAACGTGATACATTGTTAGGGCGCTTAACGATTGAAAGCTTCAAGCGGGAACTGGTGTCACAAATCGACCGAACAGAACGCTATATTTTAAATGTAAGTGTCCAAGACAACAAGAAAATATAGAATGTGGTTTTTTTATTCTACGTTTCATGCAGGATATAATTACAAGTGGTATACAAGCATTAGGAAAAAAATATTTTTGTATACATATGGATATACATGAAGTTAGATTAGAGTGGGTACAATTTGTAAATAGGTATGTGCTTTTTAGATAGGTACACGTCATAGTAGATTAACAAAGTGCTCAAAATAGCTCAAATGTAAAATAATCTTGTAAATACAATGCAATTTTTAATATACAGCAATTATTGTATGCAATTAGGACCTTGATGTAATCGATAACACACGGGACTGGCCATCTCGTGGGAAATAGAAATTATTGGAATTTTTTTTATCAAAAAATACCAAATTTCCACGACAGTTTTTATTGAAAACCGTCGTGGAATATCGAGCTCCCACGACGGTTTTCATCAAAAACCATCATGGAAGCTCAGGATTCCACGATGGTTTTTGATGAAAACCGTTGTGGAAGCTCGAGATTCCACGACCGTTTTCACCAAAAACCGTCGTGGAAGTTTAATCTTCCACGACAGTTTTTGATGAAAACCGTCATAGAAGATGGAGCTTCAACGACGATTTTTGTTGAAAACTGTTGTCGAATCTTGAGCTTCCACGACGGTTTTTGATGAAAATCGTCGTAGAAAATTACAACATCCACCCATCTCCTGCTCCAATTCTTCTATTACATGACAGTAAAAAACCATCGTGAAAACTCGATCTTGTTCCACGACTGAAGTTTCCACGACGGTTTTTTAATCGTCGTGAAATTTTTCCACGACGGTTTATAACCATCGTAGAATCCACGTTTTGTAGTAGTGATGAGTATTAAGTGTATGTATGTAAATGAATGTATGATATGAACATGCTTAGAAGTGAGCACATCAAGACCGCGGCAACGTCATCTACAATTAAGGTTTAGTAAGCTAATTAAGTAAGTACATTCTCACTTTCAACATGATATAGTTTATAAAAGTTTGAAATCCATGTTCATGATGGTTTTATAATGATTTCCATCATGATTATACATGATGTTTTATTATGAAAGTTTTGATGTATAAAAGTTTATGTATGTATTGATGATGATGTTTTTCAAAGCATATAAGTATATATATGTGTATATATGTATATATATGTATCATCTAAATAAGTGTTGCACACCCTATGTTATGTTACGTTTATGTTATGATGTCATGTTTGGTTTGGAATTAGCTACCCCTCTCCTCTCATGACGGCGCACCTACAATGATGATAATGGTGCAACACTTGGGCCCTTAAAGATAAAATGAATGAAGTTTTAATATGGTTAATATTAACAAAAGATATGTTCTATACGAAATTATGCCTAGTGCACTACTATGATGATGATGGTTATGGTTATGATGTTTCATAAAGATGTTCATAAAATGTTTTATGTTGTAAGATAAAAAGATGTACTTACTAAGCTTTTGCTTACTTAGTTTTACATCATGTTGCAGACAAGGGTAAGAAGATTATGGATTAGGTGGAGGGCAAGGACGGGTGCGAGAGCTATGCACGATGGATTGAAAATGGAAGATGCTAAGAAAGAAGTTTTAAATTTCATGAACTATGTTTTTACTACTTTATATGTTTTCTTGCTGCACTTTGAGATATTATGACTTGTTTTTAATTATTTTGACTTTTGTAGAAGGTCAACCTATTGATCATTATTGATTGATCTGCTAGTGTTGGTATTAGCTTGCCGATTATCCTGTATCGGCCTACCGATCATAGAAATTTTAAAACCCATTTTTGTAGAGCCTCAGATCGCCTGCTTGTGGCTGAAGTTCAGATTACCGGTCAAGTTCAGCCTATCGGTGTCTGGTGTTTGGCCTATCGAACTGTGAACAAAATTTAAATTATGATTTTAAATTTTATTTGCATTATGGCTTCATTAATTTGGTATTGATTAACTGTTTAAATAAATATAGAAGGTTTTGAAATATTGATATTTTAAATATATATATATATATATGCATGGATCTTAAGATAAGTTTAATAAACTTTACCTTAATTAAGTAGTTTATCTATGTTTTAAATTAAAATAGTTTATCTAAATAATAGTAACACGGTTGAATGTTACGACATATGTGACATCTATAAGGGGGCGTTACTTAAGTTCTATCTTACCTTTCTGATTATTTTTATCTTATATTCCATTATCTCAATATCGAAAAACTTACCATCCAAGGACGGGATACCATTCGGTTACACCTATACATCCAAATGGTTGAGCGCTCTAATTTTTCAATTATAGGATAACGCATATAAAAAGAATATCACTACTCTTAAAGAGGAGCTATGGATTCCATATTTATGAATTATAAGTCTATGCCATCAAGAGTTATGCCTCCAACGTATAGGCATGCGTACCATTATTAAAATGTAGATGTCACCCTTTGGGACATCAAACAACACAAGTCAAAACAACGGGCCCATTATTCATCTCAAGATTAAAATACAATACACATGATTGTCTAAAGTGAATCGATTTATCGAGAAAGAATTATTAATCCAAATTAATTCATTTTATGTCCTGATCCAACATATCGTCACCTATGACAATGTGCCAATGTTTCTATTTGCGGATTCCACCTCTGATGGTCAAGACGAACCATCTCTCGTTAGGGATATAGACAACATAACAATCTTTGCATGAATAAAGTGCCCAACTTTATTCCCTTGATTGCAGATCTTATGATTTAGATCATCACCTTAAGAATCATGTCTTCCACATAATCTGTCATCATATGCCCAATTCTTAAAGGCTTAGACCAACGGTCTCAGACTTTCGTTTGCTTAATATACATTCAATAAATATGAACATAAAGAGGATAAGATTTGGTATATAAATAATAAATAAATTCTTTATTGATAAAAATGTCTCCAAAAACATATTACATTTCTACTGCTTAGGACATACATGTCTAACAATCCTCATTTGCACTAAGTGAGTAAATATGACAAATCTCGCATCCCTATAGCTTCCACATGCCTCTCAAAGACTCTCCCAATAAGTGTCTTCGTGAATGGATTAGCTAAATTGTCTTCTGACATGATTTTGCACACAGCGACATGCTAGCCTTAAACGAAATCCTTTATCACATGATACTTCTGATTAATATGCTTACTCTTCTTGTGAAATCTTAGTTCTTTAGCATTAGCTACCACCGCACTATTATCATAGTACAGTAATACCACCTTATGCATACCAGGAACTACCTTAAGATCCTTAAGGAACTTGCGGAGCCACAGTGCTTCTTTCGAGGCATCACTAGCTGCCACATACTCGGCCTCCATTGTTGAATCTGAAGTGTAATCTTGCTTCACACTTCTCCAACTGATGGCACCGCCACCCAGAGTAAACACAAAACTTGAAGTCAATCTCGTAGAATCCAAACAGGATTGGAAATCCGAATCAGTGTATCCTAGATGAGTTAAGTCCTCACCCATATGCATAAGCATATACCCTTGAGTCTTTCTTAGGTACTTGAAAATATGCTTGACTGCAACCCAATGGTTCGATCCCAGATCCACCTGAAATCGACTTACAATCCTGACCGCATAACAAATATCCAGTCGTGTGCAAAGCATGGCATACATGAGACTACCCACTACCGCAGCATAAGGCACCTTCTTCATGTATTCTCTTTCTTCCTCAAACTTTGGAGAGTCTTTCTTAGAAAGAGTAATTCTAGACCTAGATGGTTGCCCACCTTTCTTAGAATCTTGCATTACAAACCTCCTAAGAATTTTATCTATGTAGTTAGCCTAGGACAAAGCATCAATCTGTTCTTCCTATCCCAAAAAATTTGGATACCGATAACAAAATTAGGCTCACCTAAGTCATTCATGTCAAACTGCTTGGTCAACCATAATTTAACCAATGACAATGCCTCAACATCATTGCTAATTAGTAGAATGTCATCTACATTAAGCAGCAGAAAAACCACCTTCCTATCCTCAATGTGTTTGTACACACATGGTTTATCCACATTTTGTGCAAACCTATAAGTCTTGATCACTTGATCAAATCTTTTATTTCAATAATTGAAAGCTTGCTTAAGCCTATAAATTGACTTTAGTAGCTTACAAACTTTACCCTCTTGACCCTTGACCCATCTGGTTGTTCCATATAAATGGACTCATTAAGATAGCCATTTAGAAAATCCGTCTTGACATCCATCTGCCAAATCTTATAGTCGAGAGTAGTAGCTATGGATAAGAGAATGCAGATGGATTTAAGCATAGTTACAAGCAAAAAGGTTTCCTCATAATCGATTCCTTCTTTTTATGTGTGTCTGTTAGCTACCAGTCTAGCCTTAAAGGTTTCAACATTTCCATCCACTTCTCTCTTTCTCTTGTAGATCCACTTACAGACTATAAGTTTTACCATTTTGGGAAGATCCATAAGCTCCTAGACCTGATTAGTCTCCATAGACTTCATCTCTGTGTTCATGGCTTCTATCTAGAATTTTAAATCAACATCCTCCATAGCCTCGCATAAGTGTAAGGATCCTTATCGTGTTCATCCGGTTCAGCCAAGAAGACCTCACCATTGAACGTATACCTCTTGGGTTGACGCCCAATCCTCCCACTATGCCAAAGCCTCTTAGGTTGTTGTTCAGGTTCGTTTGGTTTTTCTACACCAATTAGAGTGGTTTCTATCAGAACCCCTGAGTGATTGGATTACTTCTCAACTCCTCGAGCACCACTTTGCTTCAAGGCTTAAACTCGTCCATGTAACTCTCCTCAAGAAAAGTTGCATTAGTTTAAACCATAACTTTATTTTCCTTTAAGTTATAAAAACAACCCTCTATAGTCCTTTTTGGATATCCTATAAACACACAAACTTTCAAACGTGCGTCCAACTTATTTGCATCCCTGAATAGGACATGAGCAGGACATCCCTATATGCAAATATGGTTTAAGAATGTCTTTCTGCCCATCCACAACTCGTGAGGAGTTTTAGGAACAGATTTTGAAGGCACATTGTTCAAAAGATAACATGCGGTTTGTAGTGCATATCCTTAAAAGCACAAAGGCAATGATGTATAATTCATCATGGACCTAACCATGTCCAACAAAGTCTTCTTTCTTCTCTCAGGTACGCCATTTTACTATGGAGGGTTTAGCACAGTCAAATGGGATAAAATCTCATTCTCTAACAAGTGTTCCAAGAACTCATCGGAAAGGTATTCACCACCTAGATCGGATCGAAATGCCTTTATGGGTATAACTAATTGCTTTTCTACTTTAGCCTGAAACTCTCTAAACTTGTCATAAGTTATGCATTTGTGGTGCATTAAGCACACATACCCATACCTTGAGTGATCGTCAATAAAAGTAACGAAGTACTTATACCGTCCTCGTGCTCGGATGTTCATTGGTTTGCAAACATCACTATGCACAAGTTCTAGAATCCCTTCGGCCCTATTGCCCTAAGGCCCAAATGGTCCTTTGGTCATTTTACCCTCCAAACAAGATTCATATTATGGTATAGATTCTATCTTTAAGTGACTTAAATGTCCATCCCTGACCAACCTTTGAATCTTATTCAGGTTAATCTAACCTAGTTGTAAAAGCCAAAGATAAGTCTGATTAGAGTGAGAACTTTTAAGTCTTTTAGAGTTATTATTATTCATCTCAACATTAAGCAATAAGTCTATCTTAGATTTGATAAAATATAGATTATTTTGCATCCATGCAGAACAGATAAAAGATTTGATTTTACAAATCACCACTTTATCATTAAAAGAAACAAAATAGGAGTCTTTAAATAAACAAGCTACAGAAATTAAATTCCTCTTAAATTTAGGAATATAAAAACAATCTCGCAAAATTGAATTCCTATAATTATCAAAATAAAGGTAGATGTCTCCCACTACTTCAGTTAAGACCAAGGATCCATCGCTCATCCGAAGCATGAAGTCTTCACGAAGTAGACTTCTTGTTTCTTTGAACCCCTCCTCGGGAAAGGAAGTCCTTGCAATTCTTCTTAAAGTGGCCAACCTTCCCACAGAAGAAGCACTTTGGCTTCTTCGATTTTGTCTTCTTCTTCTCCTTGTTCTTGCCGTTTGTGGTCCATTCCGTAGGTTAGGATTGGAACCAAAAATAGCTGCCAAGTTAGCCTCACCACCAGCAGGAGACTCCTTGATCAACAGTTTGAACTCCTATAACTATTTCATCAACTCTGTTGAGGTCATATCCTATCAATTGCTCAAATTAAATATAGCTCTAAATTAAATAAATTCCTTTAACAGAGTCTCAAAGACCATAGTCATCTAAGTTTCAACATCAATGTCAGCTCCATTGGTTTATGCCTTAGCGAGGTAACCCATGACCAACATCATATGCTCTTTTATAGATATCCCCTATCTCTACTTATAGTTTAAGAGTTTTCGAAGCACCCTTTGCCACTTTGTCAAAGCCTGGCCTCCAAACATGTTTTTCAGATTATCTAAGATCTGCTTAGTAGTCTTATAATCCTCATATTGAGCCGGTAGCATGTTATTCATGCTAGCCATAATATAGCAGCAGGCCCGATCATTAACATCTTTTCAACAATCATATGCTTGGATTTGATCATTGGTAGAATCTCCCGTAGGCTCAAGAGGACAAGGTGTCGTCAGCACAAATTTCAGTTTCTCAAAGGATAAGATGATGTTTAGGTTTTGTTTCCAATCATTTTAATTCTCTCCGGTTAATTGGTTTTGTTAAGTATCAATGATAAAACATTTTTAGACATTTTTAATCTACAATAAAGAATCATATACCACACATAAGCAAACATATCATAATAATTTAGTAAGATAATACAATCATGTAAAACATACAAATGTATTTATGTGTCAAAACCTTGAAAATATCACAACCTTACAACGATAATTCCCACCTCATAATTCAACAAGCTCCTAGGAGAGTCTTGCCAAATTCAACTGGGAACATGGATCTACTCTTGATTAATATATGCCACCCAGGACCCATATGATCCAACATATATTAATAATCGTTTCTTTAGCCATTAATTTTATTAACAAAGCTCCTCACCACCTAAGGGTGTGCAACGATAAATCATGCTAAAATACCTTATCCTCTTGGAAATCTAACCTGGTACATGATGAAGTACCTTCCTAGGGATCGGAACCACCATGTGCTACCTATGGACTAACGATGGAGGCCGTAGGTCCTCTTTTCGAAAACCTTCTTGCACTCATTCTTTTGAAATCAAGGTTTTATTTTATAAATATGCATGAACAATTTTAACGAGCAGCACTCCCTATTCTATATGACATGTTATCAATATACATAGCAAATCATTTTATAATTAGACAAGTAAAGCAATCATGCAAAGCCACAAGTAAACTAATAATAAATAACCATAATATTATGGTTCCACCCTTGAGAAAAAGAAAACAAAGATTATAAGAGAATAATTGAAACATATTATCAATTCTTCATCCTTGAATCTTCAAATTGTATCTTTTTTCATCTAACTTCCATCTTTAAGTCTTCAATTCCACAACGAATAAAAACTTCATATTTTCGATCATATCCAAATTTAATGTTTCTCAGAATTGTCCTAAAAATGAAATCAAAACTGCATCGAAAAACACACCTTTTTCGAAAAATCACAGCTCTATGTCGGCATACCAATCTGTGTGATCGACTTGCCGGTCATGATCCATCAGCATGCCAATCATTTTAGGTCAGCTTGGTGATCATGACAATTTGCCTAGCACTAGAGCCACTAGATTTTTGCCCCGCTGATGGCCTACCGAACTTGAAGTCTGGCTTGCCGATTATGCGACGATTGGCCTACTGAACTAGAGGGTTTGGCATGCCGACCGATCTTTTAATGCAATTTATCAATTTTATTTTTAACAATTCAAAAACATAAAATTAGAGACTCAGGAAATACCTAGAAACGCTGTCATCCATCTTTTATATTCATCTTCTTCGAATAATTATTTAATTACAAAATTCTTATAAATTTAAAATTAAATTATAATTCCTAGACGGAGATGATTGTCTGCCATCTAATTACATGAAAAACGTAGATACACATTCTAACCTCTAAGGAACCATAACCGGTAGAAATTAATTAATTAATTAATAATTAAATAATAATTTAATCAACCATAATTAATTAATAAACATTCACCATATAATCCATGACAACATAAAAATATATAGAAACCTATAGTACCAACTCTCTATAAAATTAAATTAAAGCATAGGAGAAATCAGGATTACATAATTTATACATATAGCATGATCACAAACTTGCAAATTTATGTAAGACCCTGGCTCTAAAACCAATTGTTGGAAAAACAGTACGTAGCGGAATTTTAAAATTTTCATACCAAAGTATTTTCTAAAACACAAGTTTGACACACTATATGCATAAATTAACTGGATCTTACTAACCTTGTTTGCTAAAAAACTCTGCAATTTGTGAAGAGAATAACGTTCTAGAAGAGCCTCAACCAATTGGTCTTCTTTGCTATTCTCTATCCACGATCGGTGTGTGTGTGTGGGCACGCTCATACAACTCTTCCACAAGTGGCTCTTCTTACAACCAATTGAGAAATACCCAAAGCTATAGTTCGTGATTTGTGAACAACAGCTTTCTAGGGAGTTGTAGAGTCTCGCTGGTAAAGTCTCACTCTAGATTGCTCAATTGATCTAAATAACAATGAGTCTTACTCCCCTTTATATAGAGGTTGGACTCAGAAGTCAGTCCTTTTCAGATAAGGACTCAAAAATTTGAGTCGAAATCAAATCTGGACTAATATTTGATAAAATCTGCATGTATTCACATGATTTATTTGACCCTCAGTCGGCAAGCTGAACTTCCAGATCGGCCTGCCGAACTTGCTCCATCAGCAGGCCGAACTTAAAGATTGGCTTGTCAAACTCACGATAAATGATCCATGTGAATCTTTATTTCCCACCCGAGATTCTTGAGATAGAGCCTTAGTTTTAATTTAAATCCCAATAGAGAAGTTATCTGATTAAAACAGTCATATCTTGATAATCTCTAGGAATATAAATATTCCTAAAAATTCAACAAGTTTATCTTAAAATAATTTATTCAAAATTAATCTAATCGATAAACAATCATGAATTATGTGATCCCGATAATTCAACAAGTTTATCTTCAACTAATTTTCACAAAATTAATTTAACTAATAAACAAACATGAATTATTTGATTTTATCAAATTTTCAGCCAATCTGATAATATGACACAAGTCACTAATTATTGGAAAAGCACGCCATATCGTTATTGTATTTTTAGGAGCTAGCAAAGGGGACCTAGTGGACCTATATAATTTGAGCTCCTCATAATTATGAAATCCAACATCCCAATATATTTCATAATTATCAATTCCAATGCTACACCACTAAAAACTTAGAGCTGCACTCTCGAACTATATAGAATTATGAAGCCCATATAACTAAGTCTCCATGACATATCATAATGTATCGTATCCTATGAGGATAATCTATAATCAGCTTAAGGACAAGTTCTGTCTTACCTTCTCGATTATTTTTATCTTACATTCCGTTATCTTACCATCAAAAAACTTACCATCCAAGGACGGTATACCATTCGGTTACACCTATGTATCCAAATGGTTGAGCGCTCCAGTTTTTCAATTACAGGATAACGCATATAAGAAGATATTACTACTCCTAAAAAGGAGCTATAGATTCCATATCTATAAATAACAGGTCTACGCTATCAAAAGTCATGCTTCCAATGTATCGGCATGTGTACCACTATTAAAATGTGGATGTCACCCTTTGATATATCAAAAGATACAAATCACAACAACGGGCCCATTATTCATATTAGGATTAAGATACAATACACATGATTATCTAAAGTGAATCAATTTGCCGAGATAGAATTATTAATTCAAATCAATTCACTTTATGTCCCAATCTAACACATCGTCATCTATGACAATGTGCTAATGTTTCTATTCGTGAAGTCCACCTCCGATAGTCAAGACAAACCATCTCCTGTTAGGGATATAGACAACATAACAATCTTTGTATAAATAAAGTGCTCAACTTTATTCCCTCGATTGCTGATCTTATGATTTAGACCGTCACCTTAAGAATCCTGTCTTCCTCATAATCTGTCCATTATATGCCAAATTCTTAAAGGCTTAGACCGACAGTCTCAGACTTTTCTTTACTTAACATACATTCAACAAAAATAAATGTACAAAAGACAAGATTTGGTATATAAATAATAAATAATTCTTTATTGATAAAAATGTATCTAAAAACATATTACATTTTTATTCCTTAAGGCATACATGTCTAACAAGTCAAGCCCCACCTTCATTCTCTGCACCTTTGTTAGACCTTTTTTCCCGTCGCTGAGATGCTTTAGAGTGGAAAAAATTAATGTATATGTTAGTTTGCTAGTGAAGCAAATATTTACATTTCAATAAATTTACATCTTATAAATTTGTTGAAATGTATATGTTTGTTTCACTAGAAAACTTGATTTTTGCTTTCAATACGGAATCGGTCAAAGTGTATTTAATATTATGATAAATGTTTCTAGCTGGAAAATATTATCTTGTTAAAACTGATTGGTCCAATATCAATATCAACCATAATGCCTTGATGCCCAAAAAGTTGAGATAAGATATGCAACAAACAAATACATGTCCACATGAACAGAGATGCGCGTTGCACGCACATACATATCGCGCAGGGAGTAAATGAGGGTGTTTGTTTCACTAATTTTAACACTAAGTTGGAATTGAAGCCGGTGTGGCAACTCAAATTTGGTGAAAGAAAACATTGTAGTCTTGGATAGAGTTAGAAAAATTAGTCAAAGGATAAAATCTATACTAATATTATCAAGAAAAATTTAAAGAAATAAAACTTTAAGAAGGGAGGAGTGAAATATTGTTTGATGGAATAAAATTTTTGTAAAATTTTATATTGCATACTAAAAGAAAAAAGCACACTCTGGCTCTGACTGTAGTGAAAACCAGCACGAACAAAACTTTCAAGTTCTTGTGAAACAAACTGCTATTAACCGCTATAAATTCGACTCCATAAAAAACACCTGCTGCAACAAAAAAATAAATAAAATGAAATGAAAGGACAATCAACTAATCGAAAGCCTATATATATATATATACATATTAACAGGATAAAAGCTTTTTATGCCTTAAAAAAAAGAATAAAAGCCTTTTATATATAGATGAAGATAAAAACAATTCACACATTTTGGTGGTCTTACAAAGCGTATTATACAAAGAACAAGACAATTCAGAGCAAGAAAAAAAAAAGAACAAGGCAAAATAGGTGGAAAAGGACACAATCTTAGCGAAGAAAACGGATGCAGAAGATATCGTTTTGATTCTAGCAATGGCCTTACAGGGTGTGTTGGAGTAAAATGATTGTATTCAAGTTACATTTGCTATGCATAAACAAAATATAGAGAAAGCTAGTAAAGGTGTCCCAATTTATCATCTTTAATTCATTTTTATAGTACGTTTAAAAAATGTGATTAGAACTATAATTATTGTTCAAAATGCTATAGCATATGAGAACGTTATACTGTAGCAATTTTTTATTTTTTATTATAACATGTTATAACTTTATACTATTTAGTAACTACAATTATAATTTTAACTATAGTATTTAAGAAAGGGTATGCATTTTTATTTATACTTTCTGGATATTCTTTCAGATTTCCTGTCAACATAAATCAAGGGTATGAATAAAGAACGGAAACGGATTCATGCACTTATCTGTTAACTCTGTGTTTTTACGTCACTGCATATGGGGTTCAGTGGAGGAACCGAAAATAGTGGGGCCCAGCGAATAGGATGGTATAGCTTGATCACCAAATTTCCTGTGCCAATTATGCTAGATTTATTATATTATTATTATTATTATTTAAAAAAAAAAAAAAAAACGAGAGAGAATTGCAGGCTAAGTGGTCCTTTGGAACAATAATTCATCTGCAACAGAGAGCAAATCTCATGCTGGTTGTTATCCAGATAATGCCCATCACAATATTTCACACTTAGCTTTGATCACTTTATACCTTGTACAGAAAAGAGAAGCCAAAAATTCATTCACGAATTTGTTTGGTTCTTATTGCTCAAGTACACTCTTTAAAATCTCTTCTTCTTCAATCTCAATAGTTGTCTTTTGAAGGGCAAATCTTTGATTTTCCCAGTTCTGCTGCTCCAGAAACAAAGAACGGCCTGCAAGGTTCTCTTCTCTTCCTCTCTGATGAAACTAGACTCGGTTTTCTTACTTTAATTGATGGTCTTTGTAAAGTGACTAAAATGCTTAGATTGGATTTGTTATTGGAAAATAAAACTGGGCTTTGAGGTTTGTTTTTTCTAAATGTAGTTCACATTTATGGATTGTTTCGAATCAACATTTGATGTCTTATTTTCCTATCTTATTAGGTGTCCTTTTATTTAAATCTTGACATATTGTGAATTGTTTAAGTATTTTTAATATTTTGTTTCTATTTATATGGTTAAAATTATAAATTAGATGATATAATAAACAAATAGTAAAACGACGAGGTATAAAGAGAAACAACAAATATGGACTTTTGGGTAGTTCATTTTAAGATGATTCTTTTATTTTTTTTCTTTTACTCTTTAAATCGCCTTCCTAAGAAAGTTTTAATACAATCTGTACTGAACCTATTCCTATAAGAAGAAAAAGTTTGCACAGATTGTTATAGCTTTTATTTACTTGAGAGATAGTACTATTTGATATTACCAAAGCCTCCAATAGCATGCATAAAGATTTTTTTTTAAAGAAAATTTATCTCATTTTTTAATTAAAAAATTGATTTTTTCTTCAAAATTCTCCCTAATAATAGGGTACCAAACCTAGCATTACCCAATTTTTCTACTCTTTTCTTGTTTTTTTCCGAATGACTTGACCCTAGCTTTCTTAAGTTATTGGATCAGCAATCCTTTTGTTTTTGAATAGATAGTTGTTGATAAATCTTGGTTAAGAGAACAAAAGCCTGTTGTTTTACGTCCATTGAAGGCTGTAGTAGTATAATTTCATTTGTTCAGGAACCAAGAAAAATGGTCATTAATATATTAACAGTATCTATCTTCCACATGCCTACACAAAAATGAGAATGCATATTTTGTTACTATCTGTAGTGTATGACAAATGTCACTCCCGCTCTCTCTCTTCCCCTCTCTCTCTTCATTTACTTTTCCTGCTTTCATTATCATTTTCTTTTTCTTTCTTTATTTCTTTTCCTCCCTTTTCCTTTTTATAACATTCCCCTATCTTTATTTTTCTTTTCATTATCATTATAACTTTATTATGTATTTTAACATGTGTTATCTTGTATTATTTTAGAATGTATCTTTTTATATGTTATAGATTATTGTACAAATAAAAATAACAAGTGGTATATACTGCATCGTGCGTTTTCGACTAGTTATGTTAAAAGTGAGAGTTCTTGGTGGAACTGTTAAAAAAAAAAGAAAACTAAATTATTTTTTTGTCTATTTCCTTTTTTTTCTTACTTTTGATAACTTTTTTTTATTTTCCCTAAAATTTTATATTATTTTCTGTTAACAACAGTTTAAAATATTATCTTTTCAATCGTGACCTTTATAAATAATTTTATTTTTATAATTTCTCTACTGTAATATTATTTTTTCTTCTCAGATGTTTGCCCTAATTATTCTTTTTATTTTTTGATAGATAATATTGGATGGAAGCACACGTATTGAGTATTTTGGTAGATCTATTTTAAGGCAACTAGTTGAAATTTTCATTAGGACGCTCTTTTTAAAAATCTTGTCTTAAATGTAACTCCACCTAAGTTCTTCCTTGCAAGCTAACCTAATTTTGGTTTTCGACACGCAATTGGATTAGATAGCGGTAAAATTCTCACGGGCATTGTCAATTATTGGTCCACTGTCAAGTTTGTCAACGGCAACGATGATTCGGGAGACGTGTACACTATGTATATGTACGTACAAAGAGAGACCTGTTCAAAATTCATGAATAATAATAATAATAATAATAATAATAATAATAGTTCATCAAACTAATTAATCCACGCCCCTCAATAAAAAAATGACATACCCCCAGTTTCCGTTACAAGCTTATCTTTTATTCCTAACGATAACATAACAAATATATATGCATATATATATGTATTGTAGAAAACCGCGTGTGAAAGGAATCATTCTGATTCCTGTGATGACATATTTATCTCCTATGTAATGCATAGGAACAAAATGTGATGAAATTTGCAGCTGAGTTCAATTGCTGTCGTTTTGATTGATTTGAAAAGCCATGAAATGAAGCCTCACAGCTCTGAGTATTTTCTGCTGAATTGTATCGTATCAGGTGGAGTTGTACGAAAAAGATAAGAGCTAGTTTAAGTCAATTGTGAGTTTTTCTTCTTTACTCAACGACAGATCCACTACCGTCATTAATAATTGTCTGTTGGAGTGCCCAAGCTTCATTCAGCAGCATGGCAGGTTCTCTACTCTCTCCATTTTTTCCTCTTGGTATAACAATATTGGAAGTTCGACATGGAATATTTTGTTTTATTTTTCAATTTTTACTGTATAATGCATTTTAACGCTTAGCTTGGATTTGTTAATGGAGCGTAAAAGTGAGTTTTCAAGGATTTAATATTACTGCCTCCGACAAAATTGGAACGATACAGAAAATATTTCTTTGGTGGGTCCAATTTTTTGTACAAATGCAGACAGTAGTAAGTTAAGATATTGTTTTTACAAAAATTGTTCTGAATCATTTAAATGTTGACTTTAATGATGCTTGTTCTTCTCTCTCACAAAAGAAAAGGAGCATGTCTCTGGATCTGAAATTGCATAGTAAGATTTGTAAGACAATGGACTATAGCTTGAAATCCATAAAATTCAAGTCTTTATCATTATCAGTTAACTGAACATACCT